>JABAYD010029307.1:0-13790 GCA_014822095.1 Diplotaxis tenuifolia | reverse complement strand
TTTGCCGTGAATTTATTATCGAGATTTAGCTCTTGTCCGACCCAAAGGCACTGGAACGGGATAAAACACATATTTCGTTACCTGCAAGGAACGAAAGACTTGGGTCTATATTATACTAACCAATCAAAAGATGGTTTAGTTTGTTTTGCTGATGCAGGATATCTCTCAGATCCACATTGTGGCAGATCGCAGACTGGATATGTGTACACCTACGATGGTACAGCTATATCATGGCGATCCATGAAGCAGACTATGGCAGCTACTTCATCAAACCATGCATAGATACTGGCTATACATGAAGTCAGCTGTGAGAGCATATGGTTGAGATCCATGACCAATCATGTCTGAGTTGCCTGTGGAATGACATATGGAAAGGACCCACCACTTGTGATGTATGAAGATAATGCAGCATGTATTGCACAGCTCAAAGATGGCTATATCAAAGGAGACATGACGTAGCACATTCTTCCCAAGTTCTTCTTTACCCATGAGCTTCAGAAGGCATGCGAGGTTCATGTGCTACAAGTCCGATCAAGCGAGAATTCAACTGTTCTATTCACAAAATCATTGCCTACCTCGACGTTTAGGAAGCTCATCCATCATATATGAATGCGTAGACTGAAAGACCTTCAGTAATGCATTCATCAGGGGGGAGTTACATGTGTTGTACTTTTTTTTCATGTGCTTTTTCCAGAAAAAGTTTTAATGAGGCAACATCCAAAGCATGTAACAATCCCTGAACCAAATGTGTCAACCAAGGGAGAGTGTTAGGAATTATCTTATGGTTGACTTCATCATTATCTATGTATTCATAGCTATCCTTATCTTTATAGGATAATGTTTATCTATTCTTTATGACGGTTTACGAACATGTATTTATAGACCGTGATATGAATGAGAATAATCATCTTTCCACAACACAAACTAAATTTTTCTATGAAACTTCAAAATAACTAAGGGTATGACTGGATTTTTTTTAGAGTAAATATTTAAAGTAATTTCGTTTACTCAGTATTTTACTTAATTGTTGCCAATCAGTTACAACAAAAAATATTTTTCGGGTACGTTGAGCTGAAAAAGTTAAAAAACTTTTCACTTATTTTAAGTGGATAGAAGTAAAAAAAAATTCTCTCAGTTCATTACTCTTGGTAACCAGCAATCACACTCTAAAATGAAAGAAAAAAGTTCTAAAATATCTTGCATAGGGTAACAGAGGGACTAGTATAATAAACGAATAAAACGTTTGGTTAAGGATTTGTCTTGATGCGACATGAGCTCAAATCTGGTTGTACTGGTGTGTTGACTAAAAGAAAAAAATATCATGAGTGGCATAGTAAAAAGCTAAAAAGATAAAGCATAATTTTTTATACATTAGATTAATAGTACCTATCAAATATATATAACCTGAATGTTCAATATATATATACATATTGTATGTTTGAGATTAGTTTCATATAAGAAATCAATAAATCAATAGATCTTTTCATCGAGATCTTTTATTTGTTGGTTACTCTATTCCGATTTGAATTCCCAAATCCCCTCAAACTTGAGTAATAGATTAGTTGTTTGATGTCAAAAAAATGAAAATTATATATGTAACAAATTCCAAAAAACTTCAAATTTCTTTCAAAATTTTCCAAAATACAGTTTATAACTTAAAATTTTAATTATTTTCAGCTTTATGTAAAAATAAATTGTATTGACAGTAAAATAATAATATGTTTACACAGTTTGAAAAGTCTAGATTTCTAATACCGTATGTAAATTTTCCAAACAAATTTTACAAAACTTTTTGATAACTTTTACCGGGGTATCCTCATGAATGCCAATGAAGTCTATGATAGTACAGATGCATTTGCTAACAACATTTATTGAAAGGCGTACTTCGTATGTGATGTCTCGTACTCGAACTTAATACGTTATTTCAATGGCCAGTTCGAATTTATGATAGATTTTGAAAATATCAAAAATAATACAAAACCCAAAGGCTTTTAGTTGTACCAAATAAGTTTCTCCATCTACTTTATTAAAACACTAGGGTAAACCCGTCCTACGGACGAGAGCGTAAATGAAATTGTTAAACTATAATATCATTTTATCAATGTATTTTAATAATCATTTTAGATATTGTAAACTTTTCTAATTATAATATAATTTTAAAAATATTATCATTTCATTTCTCTTAATGTTTATCTAAGTTTAACTATACAAATATGACACATATTTTTTTTAAATTACAAAAGACTATTAATTATTAAATTTGTGTTTATTATTAAATTTGTACTATATATTATTTTGAAATCATTATATCTTTGATTTATTTTATTGTTTATCAACTTTCACGGTTAAAATTGTTTGATGTTATGATATTCAAATAATTTTCATAATTAGTTTTTTCATATTTTAAGAAAAGAAAATTAGTATTAAATAAGTTATTTGTACAAATCAATTTTGGTATATGTTTTTTTTTAAATAAAGATTACCATTAATTTTTTAATCATTTTTAATGTCAATAGTTTTTGGCTTATGACCTTTTTATTAGGATTTGAATAGAAAAAATAGCAAAAAAGATTCTTGGACAGAAATATACTTATTTTTTATAATTATCTTTTATTTATTATTTGAGAGAAGAAAATCAGTGTTAAATACTGCAT
This sequence comes from Diplotaxis tenuifolia, assembly GCA_014822095.1. Lineage (NCBI taxonomy): Eukaryota > Viridiplantae > Streptophyta > Magnoliopsida > Brassicales > Brassicaceae > Diplotaxis > Diplotaxis tenuifolia. The sequence continues at coordinate 11,136 of JABAYD010029307.1, read as the reverse complement.
AATTTTATTTTTGTATAGGATTTTTTATAAACTATAATAACGGTAATAATAAAATTAGCATTAAACAGTCTTTAATATTTATAGGTTTAATATTTTTAAAAGGATAGATTATTAAAATGAAATTAAAATTATCTTTTTAATTATATGAGAGAAGAAAAATTAGTGCTAAATTTAAAAAGATAATTACTATTTTTTTTACAATTTCTTTTCTCTATTATTTATTTATGTATTTTAACATATATCACAATTTGAAATATATATTTGCAATGTGTCACGATCGATTAGTAATTTTGAAGAATCAAATTTTATATAATAAGTTGATATAAAAAAGATCAATCGTTTTTCTTTGTTCACATGGATACAGCGCTACCTGCTTGGTTTGCAGAGTTTATATTAGTCTGTTTATTTGATGTAAAAAAAATGATATAAAAAAATTATCGGCTAAGTTTTGATAATAATAAGAAAAATAGAAGAATAAGAAGTAACATGTCTTTCCTAAATACGATTTGATTCAACAAAATCAAATTGATTACTTATATATATACTTTTTTTCTGTTTTAGTTTGTCTATAATCTTAGTTTGTTTGACTTTTCTTCCGACTTCAGTGAGATTCTAAACAGTTTAGTTACTTTAGCTAAGATTAGGTTTTGTTAATTTGGTTTATTTTCTACAAGATTTCTTGACCTTCTTTATGGTTTCATCTTTTGTGAGAGCCTATTGCAAATTGTGGCGAACTTTTTCTTCCACAGATAGGTTAGAGATGTGTTGGATGTATTATAAGGTGGCTGCATGTAGCTTTTTAGCGGATCAACGCCGGCGAATCCTATAGAAGGAGTTTGGAGCAGTGGTCAGAGGTGCGGCGATTGATGTCGGTTGTTCCAGACTGTGTCGTCTTCTCTCACTCTCTCTTCATGTTTACACGTGATTTTAATATATTTTGTGTTAATTTGATAAAGGTTAACTATCAATTCACTATATGCTAAAACTAGAATATGATGATATCTAAATAAGAAGCCAAGTTAGACCCATCAAGAATGTTTTTAGTTGTACCGCTGATTCACTCAATGATACGTATCGTTTTGGTGGAGGTATTGGATTTGTAAGTTTGATGGAATTTGAAGGAATCTTAGTGTCCATTAAATTCTCCTGTTATTCAATTGTGGATATCACTAATTCTTTTAAATTTTTGTGTTATTGGATTACAGAATTGGAATCAGTTTTCTAGTTACTTTAAATTTTAGTGTTATTCAATATTTGATAGATTTTGTAGGAATGCTATTTGAATAGAATTTAATGGAAAATTATTGTAAAAATGTGAAGAGCCAATTTTTTGCTTTTACGAAGAGAATTGCGATCATCATAATAAAACGTAACTTTTCACACTAACGTACATAATTTTCCCTACTTTTGTTTTCGTAATCATTATGTGTCATACATTCACGTCAACGTATATGAACATAGAGGTATCCGTGAGAATCTCTGTCATCCCTCTCAACTTTTCACGTGAAAACAACGTAGTAGAAGCTACTGCACAGCAAACGGCCATATGATCGCCAGAGCATCTTTACGGTTGTTTGTGACGGGAGAGAGAGAATAGTGGTGGCGTCGTGGTTTCAAATGCTTTGGAGAACAACTATGGCAGAAGATATGTGAAGAGATGTCATAGATATTTTTATTAGTATTATGCATTTTAATAAAATTGTTACATTCCGTGAACTTTTGTAGTAATAGTAATTGTTATTTTATTCTTTCAGTTTTGTGATTAAAATAATTTTTGTTATCTTTTCAATATAAAAAAAGATTCAAAATTTCATAGATCCATAGAGAAATTTATATTCTATCAAACTTGTGTCAATTCTTTTAAAATCCATAAGAAAAAATAAACAAGAGAATTATGTAAATGCACTGAAATCTCATCAAATCTTTTAAACTACTACAAACATTCTTATTACTGAATTCTTTCAAATTCCATTAAATTCCTAAAACGAATACCACCCCTTTGTTTCGGAGGGACACACGACATACGTTGAAGTTGACTATTTTATGATATCTAAAGTGACGTGTTTTGATAAGAAGAGAGTCACTCTTTTCTTTATAGTATAAGATAAATACAAATATATAACAATTTTTTTAAATTTTCATTTATTTATAATCAAATGCCACTGAAAATTTAATTATTTCACATTAAAAAATCATGTTTTTTCCACCTATTGACTAAACTAACGCAAACAACCTCCAAATAAGGAAGCTAATTAATGAGATGCATAACAACAAAATTCCAGGACGACATACAAGATCATAGCAACAAATAATTGTTATTTATGGCTAGAATAATTATAGAATTGATTGGATTTTTTTACAATCGCTAATATAAGGTCTAAAACGGATTTGTATTGTTGACCCAATAAAATTGACAAACCTGCTAGAATCATTAGAATAAATGTACCACTTTTGTTGAAAATCCCGGTTTACCAATTCAATTATGTTTGAACAATAGTTTATGCATCAAAAAAGGAAGTCAAACTCTTGATCGGTTATCCTTTCCTCTTATGAAACTTTATTAATAATTTAAAACGATGTGAACTTATGAATAATTATATACATTGTCAAAGATAAATTCATAGTAATTAACAAAATTCCAAGTTAACATCGTACATATATTTTTAAAAAAATTCTTCATCACCCAACATCTAATACTTTTACAAATGCAATTCCATATCTAATCTACTTTATTAAAAGAGAAGTACCATAAAAATATCTCTTAAATTTACATAGTATTTATAATCTAATGCCACTGATGTAATTAAATGAATTTATTTCTAAGAAATCATTATCTTTTCCTATTTTATTAAATCATTTCCTAAAACGATTTAGCTATTTTTTAAGAATATTCAAATTTAAAATAAATTTTACTAAAATTAAACATAGATGCTGCTACCATTAATTAATGAATTATTCTTGAGTTCACTCCCTAGGTGAATCTCTAGGTTCAACAACCAATAGGATTTTGTTATTTCAAATTTGATATTTTTTAAGAAAGGAAACAAAATCTTGTTAAATTATATTATATTTTTAAAAATAAAAATAAATAAATAATAATAATAATTAATAAAAACGAAAATAATTATTTTAACACTAAAAAACTAAACCCTAAACCTTAATCCTAAACTCTAAACCCTTGGATAAATCATAAACACTAAAATCTAAACTCTAATCCTAAACCCTAAACCCTTGGATAAATCATACACTAAATTTTTAACACTAAAACACTAAAATCTAAATTCTAATCCTAAACCCTAAACCCTTGAGTAAATCATAAAAACTAAACCCTAAATTCTAATCTTAAATCTTTGGATAAATCATAAATACTACATTTTTAAAACATTATAAGATTTATCCGATTTAGTGTTTTAGTGTTAAAATATTTTTTTTAAAAGATTTATTTTCGTTTTATTAATTATTATTATTATTATTATTTATTTTTGCTTTTTTATTTTAAAAACATAATAGAATTTAACAAGATTTTTTTTTTTCAAAAGATATCAAATATCAAATAACACAATTTTATTGGATGGTGAACCTAGAGGTTCACCCTAGGGGGTGAACCAAAAAATATGTATTAATTAATTTGAACAAAATTTAAAATTTAAAATCGATATCAAAAAATATAATAAATATTCCTAAAATATATGTTTAAACATTGCAATCACCATTGATTATTTTGAACAATAAAATTTCTATATGCTAAGATTTAAAGATCCTTAAACTACTTATAGAATAATATTAAAATGTTTGTAACTGAATATTCTTTTTAGTATAACTAAATCTAACCTAAAATTATATACATTTCAAAAATTTCAAAAATATATATTTAGTTATCTCGGTTACTATTTATTATTTTCAACAATAAAATATATAATAATAAGATTTAAATATCTTTGAATTACTTGTAAATCGGATTTGAGAACTCCACCAGCAAAAGGAGCTGCCATTCTGCGGAATGTGTAATGTCTTAGTCACGGTGGACATCTTTGATAGTCTTAAACGGAATATATATGATCACATTTATGAAAAACTAGACTTCTTGTATAGAGGATGAAGAATATATACAATTAAAAGATTTAAACATTTAACATGAGTAAATTAATTTGCCTATTCTATATATTTCAATGGAAAATGTTTTAGGCTTTGGTCGGGATTGGGTTCAGTAGAAAAACAAGTCCAAACTGAATCAAAATTTTGTTTTGGTTGGATTTAAAATAATCTGGTTTTATTATTAGAAAAAAATTGTATCGAATTTTTTCACAAACATAATGTTGTACACGGCCAACAATTAAGCAAGAAAAAAAAAGTAGAGAACAAAACTTATGGAGACAAATATTTGTTTAGAGTTTTTTATTATTGATGTAAATAATAAGTTATAAATCCTTAGACTCATATTTATACAAGCCTTAAAAATCCAAATTTTTTTTTTTTCTAATAGAAATAATAGCATTTTTCCTAAATCAAAAAGGCATACTGTACCGCGAGAAACTGCGGCCTCCGCACCTTCCAGATGTCAACCTTGATAACGAGTTTATCTTCTTAGCGCCTACGATCCATTAAAGTACCCTGTTGAATGCTGGATCTTTGCTGGTGCACATAGATTTAAGACACACATATAGATGCAACAATAATGATTTTGATTAATATATTTTAAATATATGCTCTAAGTTCAGGTTCAGTTTAGTATATTCCGTAAAACATTCTAACGATTCCTGATAAAAGAAAAAATTAGTTTAGTTTTGATTTTATAGAATTTATTTGGTTTGGTTTATCCCGTTAAGATTTGGTGTATTCCAAAAAGAAAAATCGTTTAAAATAGTAATTTCTTTATTTTGCTAAAAACTAGTACTCTAAATTATCAAAACAAAAGCATTATTGTTTGAAGATAACTTTGATATTACATGTTATATTACATAATGTGCCACTAGAAATATTTGCAAAATTAGTATTTCATTAAGTGTAATGTTATTAAATCAATTTCTAATTAATAATTCATAATTCATAAAACTAACTAATTCTTAATATTTTATTTTACTTATCAAGTTTTTATTTTAAACTATAAAATATTTATAATCACCTTTCAATATCTATTTTCTAAATATTTATTAATTTCGTTTCTAAATTTTTAATATGATTATAAATAATTTCTATTAAAATTTAGTTTAAAAAAACCAGAAATTAAGAATTCAAGAAATATAGTAGTTTAAATAATTACAATATATAATATAATCATGTATTCCTTTATTTTCGGGATTATCATAAATCCAGGAGCTTGCGCTGCCAAATTGAAACCAAATAATATAAAAGTAGGTTTTATTTTTGAATAATGGCGATACAAATATGCTACTATCGTGAGAACATGATTAGCCTTCAAATACTTACATTCTCAATGTGTTTATGTGAGTGGCAACGACAAGTCTACACAGGCTAAGAGGTCAACAAGACCACACAACACTTCTTACTATTAGTTTGCCAAGGCTGGTCGTTGGACACTTCCTCCTCTCTTATTTTTTTTTCTCTTTATAAACTCTTATCTCTCACATATTTTTTTTCTTGCATTCTCCTACTATACCTTAAATCTCAATTTCATTCCCTCGACTTTTTCTTCTTACTGGCTCCAATATTAATGGATAAGACCAACCGTCGTCTTCGTCCTAAGCAACACGAAGTCACTCTCCATGACGCTGAAGGTCCCCTCTCTATTCCTATATTATTTTTTACATGGTATTTACTTGTTTGCTTAATTGTTCATGCGTTGCACATTTGAAAGCACTATTTGGAATCGACCATAAATTTTATCTTAGTGAGTACTTGTCGAAAAAACCGAAAATGTTCACTTATGAACTACTTGAACATATCGTGCTAAGTGAAAAAACGTAGCAAGATTGGTTCCAGTTTTAACCAAAACCAAAGAGTAATTCATTTTTTTTTGGTTAATATAATATATGTTATAAGTTTAATTAATTGGTTGATATAACTGTGCGCAGAAGTGAGCAGTGTTGAATGGGAGTTTATCAGTATGACAGAACAAGAAGAAGATCTCATCTTTCGAATGCATAGACTTGTCGGTGATAGGTAACAATTTCTTCTGCCTCTTTTCCTATCAATTATGTCGGCCCAAATAAAAAAGATATTCTATACATTGGTAGGTAAATTATTTAATGTGCTTGTATGTTTCCAGGTTAACATAAGTTAATTTAGGCATGTACTTACGTTTGTAGTTGTACAGTGTACCAGGTAGAAGGAAGCACATGGCGTCCACTAATTTTCTTAAAACATTTAGTTAAAGCTATTACGTTCATTAAATTATATACCTAAACATATATCCATACCTAAAGTACCTAATAAGTGCTTAAGAATAAATTCTTGTCTGGCTCTAAAATAGAACACGAATTGACAAAAAAATATCAAAGTGTAATTTGTGTGTTTTATTTTTTATTTTATTTTAGGTGGGATTTAATAGCAGGGAGAGTGCCAGGAAGACAACCAGAAGAGATAGAGAGATACTGGATAATGAGAAACAGTTATGGCTTTGCTGAGAAACGACGCCAACTTCATCACTCCTCTTCTCACAAAAATACGAAACCTCATCGTCCATGCCCTAATGTTATCATAATTTATTATGTTTTCCTCCCCCTCCACAAAAAGAAGAAAAATGTATATTTGTAGTTTCATTTTTTTGGAACAATATTTGTAGTTTCATTTTTTGTGGAACAATATTTGTAGTTTCATTTAGTGTAACGAAATTTTAATGTTTTGTGTTGTGCTTTTTATTTTAACAATATAGGTTCCATTTAGTAATAAAATGTTAATCATTGATTGTGTGAACCAAAATTCGTATTTTCAAAATTTGTATTGCGAAAAAGTGTAGTTTTTTTTTTTTTGAAAATCCATATTCTCTTGCTTAACGACACAAAACACAAAAATATGTGAAAATTTTTTTTTTCATTAATTTTGGACTGCACCGTATGAAAGGCTGTCTATATATCGTTTTTCGAAGATCCAAGCCGATCGTAATCCAATTTACAAATAATTAAACAAGAAATCGAACTGCTTTCCCAACATTTGTCTAGTAATCCAGTGCAAGCAAATAGAAAACAAAGTGTGTCGAAAATAAAGCACAATGTTTCTAAATTAAGAGGATTTTCGTAGCGAAAAACTTCACTTTTCCTCCTCTGCCTCGCTTTTGTTTATATTACTCATCTATGGTTGGCTGATTTTTTTTTCCGATAGGTTTGTATCTTCGGTTTCCTTCCATTTTGCCTTATTCTTTGAAATCCGAGTTTATCTTTTTGGAAACCTTTTATTATCTCGTTTTCTTCCATTATTCACACAAAGTTAGATAAATCATCCTTGAGAATGGGCCGCATTGTGTTTTTAGACCGTTTCAGACCGTTTTGCGACTTAAAACGTTTTTGTGGCATTTGATTAGCTTAGAGTTGTTATTTTTGTGCCGTTAATCTACAAAATGATTAAATAAATTTTCATCGATTATATATTAATATTTAATTTAAATATTTCTGACTTGGCAAAATTTTACGAAGAAAACAAAGTGTACAAGAAAACAAGGTATTTCTTGTTTTTTTTCCTCTAAAATATCAACGGCAACTCCGATTGTGACGAAACGAATAGTATTTCAAACAAGATTTAAGACAGAACATGATTGAGGAAGCATTGAGAAGAAGAGTGAGAGAAAGCATGGGCGATGAAGAAGAGTGAGGGAAAGTTGACGGGCGATCAAAAAGTCTACATGCGATGAAGAAAGTCAACAGACGATGAATACTGAGATAGAGTCCAAGGGCAATTTGGAGGTGGCAATGAAGACTGAGAGATATCTAATGACTGATGTGGTCTCCTCGATGAGGAGTTGGCGATGAATACTGGGACAAAGCTCATGGGTAATGAGGTGGCGAAGTACACCAACAAAGAGCTCGAGGGCGATGAAGACCGAGAGAGAGCTCGAGGGAGATAAAGAGGGGAAAAGAGTGGGCGGTGAGGGAGTGAGAGAGGCTAATTTTGGTGATGAAGAGAGGAGGAAAGAGAATGGCAATGAGGCCATTCTCTTGTCTTGTCTCTTTCATTCTCTATTGTAAGTTTCATATTTTTTCGTAAAACTTCTTTTTCTAGTTTATGAATTTTTTTTCTTTTTTAAACTTTCTGAAGTTTATTTTATGGAAGATTTTTTTTTTTTTTTTTGTAAAATAGTGATGTCTCTAGGGCAAATTGTTGGGGTCAAAACCGGTCATGACGGAATCAACGCCTAAAAGTCCTCGAGAAATATTTTACAAGAAAACTTAGCGACTTCTCGAAAACACAAGGTCACCTAAACACTTTGTTTAAGCATACGAAATTAACTAAGTACTTTTTACGAGTTTACTAAAGTTACCCAAACACTTGTAAAATTATACGAAGTAACTAAAACGCTTTGTACGGAGACCAAAAGTCACTAAAGACTTCGTATAAACTCGGAAAACACTAAGGAAGATTGCACGATCTCTTAGAAAACTGCTCAAACATCCAAACAAGACCTCAACTATGAGATAATCGTCCATTAACTCCTTCTTTGTAATATCCTTTGAATCTCAATCGAAACGTCTCTTGTTCATCTTGATCAGGGAGTTGCCGTATGAACTTTACGATAAAAACCACAAAGACTTGTTTTCTCGTATAGTTCAAATAGATCGTATAAAACGACAACGATTAACTTAACACCAAAGTTTCTGAACTATACGAGAAATTTGAACTCTTTTTAAATCGACACTGTATCGAGAATGTTCTTTCAAAGAAATCGTAAAACGCTTAAGTCAAAAAACGGCGCAACGAGGTATAAAATGCGACTAAAAGGCCCAATTACGATTTCACATGAAACTGAGTCCAATGATACAATGACAATTTATCTTTTATTAAAAGGAGAAGATAAATGTCAAGTTTTCGAGGATGAATGTCAAGTTTCTAAGGATAAATGTCTAGTTTCCAAGATAATCATGAAGATCGAGACGAACTGGAAGTTTTCCACAAAGAGATAAACTCGACCAAGGGCAGAAAAGGAAAGCATAAACCGCCTCAAGGTGCATATTTAAGGAGAAGTCAAGACTACAAGAAAACGGATTCCTCTAGAGGAATTTTTAGACTCCTACAACTCTCTGCACTTAGAAACTTTAGGAATTATGCTCGACATGTTCTGTTTCTATGACTGGCACTCGATTAGCAGGAGAATTTTCCCAGGCAGTTCGAGCTCTTGGTCCATTCTTTCAATTGAACTACGTTTGGCTTGATCTTTGAAAGGTGTACGTAGGCAGTCTTTCATAAGGTTCAGTCCGAAATAAATCAAAACTTATTTTTGTATATTTTTCGTCTTCTGTTATCGAGTTGTGACTCGACTAGATTTAAAGTTAGGGTTACTAGAACTATGTAACTTGCTGTCAGCTCTTGCGGCCAAAGCTTTCCTAATCTCTTGTAGTGATTGTAACGCTTTTACGCATATTTGAAATAAGATCTAACTTTCTCTATGAATTCATTTTTGTTTTCTTTTCATCTTTTCCGCATTTTTTTGGTTACTTGTCGTTGGCTTTCGCCAAGAATACAAAATCTCCAGGAAAGTTAGGGTTTTCCTCACTTACCTCCGATTTTAATTTCCTATCTACAAGGAAATTGACGGTGTGGATTCCAGCCCCCACAGTTTGGCGCTAGAAGGAGGGGGAGTACGGATTACTCTTACTCATGTCCACTAAACACTTGATCGAAACGATGTTTGGAAATAAGAAAGACAAAGTCGCAGCACTGACTGCTCCTATGGTCAACGCTTACGCAAAAATGCCTCAATGCTAGACCAAATCAAGAACCTAATCGTGACTTTTCGCCGCAGAAAAGCGCCAAACGAGCTCGTGTTTTCTCTGTCTAAACAGAAAGGGAAACGATAAACATATCAAACCCCGTAAAATTTGTCTCATCTCTGAGTTTGAGAAATCTCAGCGCGTAAAGGTTCGACCAAAATATGTTTTCCGAAAACCTTTCCGGAAAAATAAAACCTACTCTCCTAGAAATCGCGGAGAAACCATGTATTAGTCGTGCAAAAAGGAAGAACAGAAAACCGGGCACACAACCTCCACTGCTGTACTTCTCCCTGATAATTTACAAAGAAACGAAATTGATCACTATTGAATCACTCGAAACCTGAAACGGCTAACGAAGACTAAACTAAGCAAAACGGGAGATTGTAACCCTCACTGCGAAAACGTTTTCTGAGACCTAAGATTTCTTAAAAATCAAGCTCCCCCCTTATGATCAAGATGGGGTGCTTATGATTGTGTTGGTGGTTCCTTTCTTACTCTCGGATCCTGGGTCATACTTATCCCAAGTCTTTCTAAGATCATCCTTAGATTGGCCGCTCTATCTGATTCCTTAGACAGCTCTTCTAGAACTTCCCACTTATTCTCTTTATAGTACCCTTTGGTTTCAACAAACTTGACATCCTGAGACATTAGCACTCTTATACTAACCGGCTCATAAAATTTGTAGCCCTTTTGAGTGATAGAGTAAATGAACATTGTTTTTGTACTCTTTGACCTATAGCTTGTTTCTCATATCTCCTGGAACTAGGACAAAGCATAGACAACCAAAGACTCTAAGATAGTCCAATGTAGGTTTGTACTTCTTCAATACCTCAAATGGAGACTGATCTTTAAGGACCTTGGTTGGAATGTGGTTGATGAGGTAGCAAGCAGAGGTGACAGCGTCACTCCAAAATCTCTTTTGAACATTGGTATGAAACATCATTGACCGTGAAACCTCCATAAGGTTTCTATTCTTTCTCTCGGCCACACCATTTTGTTGAGAAGTATATGGACAACTCGTTTGATGTAGTATCCCATGTTGAGCAAGATGGTTCTTGAAGACATGACTTGTGTATTCTTCACCTTTATCTGACCTAAAAATTTTGATCTTAGCATTGAAATGGTTAGTCACATAGAGTTGAAAAAATTTAAATGCCTCAAGAAATCTATCCTTAGATAGTATCAATGTTATCCATATGTATTTAGATTTTTCATCAATGAATGTGACATAATACTTATGATTGTCTCTAGATATGCA
>JABAYD010029301.1:1864-17267 GCA_014822095.1 Diplotaxis tenuifolia | reverse complement strand
AAACCACACATTAGATATGGTTTCAATATGGTTGCTGATTTTTATAAACCGAAATACCTAAAAACCGAAAAAACCGAACCGAAACCGTACCGAACTCCAGATTGAACAAGCCTACTCTCATCCTTCCTTTTCTAATTTGTTTCTCTATAAAAAAAAAAGAAACAAATTTAATTTGGTTCCTGGGTTTAGGATTATAACCGGGTTAATTAGAGCAAGTTACTAACCGGTTCTGTAAACCGGTAACAAAATCGTGTTATTTAAAATGAATCACGCGGGAAAAAAAACTAAAGCCACAACTGGTTTAACTAAACCGGAAGCGGCAGATGATGTTGGCTATATATAGTGAGAGAGACTAGAGTCCATCAATCACTTTTCTTTTTCCATATACACAACAAAACAACAAAACCTTAATTTTTTTTTCTTCCACGAAAAAAGAGAAGAGAAGAATGGTGAAAGGTACTAAACGTAAGCCTACGATAGAGAAGATCACAAAGCGTGAATCTGCGGCTACGACTTACACGAAACGAACTTACGGATTCCATAGCAAAGTCGCACAGCTCTGTCTTCTCACTGACGCACAGATCGCCGTGTTGGCGACACCTCCTTCTGCCAACTCCAACGTAAGTTTCTTCTCCTTCGGTCATACTTCCGTTGACTCCATCGTCAACGCTTATCTCAAGGGAGGGAAACCTGTTCGAGAAGAAATAGATGATCATGAGGACCTTGGGATTTGTCTTGCGAGAAAAGAATTAGGGTTACCTCAGTGGTGGCAGAGCGATCGTCTTCTCAACTCTAAGGATCCCGAGGAACTGAGGCGTGCGATGAACTCTGTTTTGAGTTTGCAGGAAAAAATCAAAGAGTTGCGTGCTGAAGACGCAGATGATCATCAAGGTGATGATGACGAGACGCAGCAGCCTCCTTTGAAGAAGAAGAAGAGTAATAACAACGAGGCAATGGAGAAGAAAACAGAACCCGTGGAACAAACCCTAGTTCTCCCGTCTGGTCCGAGTGAAGAAGGTGTCAAAACCCTAGATTACACAGTGGAGGAGCTTGATAAGATGATGTCTGCTTGTAACGGTTTTTGTGTTCCACACAACAACAACGATTCCCTGGAGATTGATTTTGATCAACTTGTTGATCTTGATCTCGGTTTTGATTTCGAGACTGCTAATTCTTCTGACAACAGCGAGACCATGAAGATGGCAGAGCCCGTGGTGGATCAAACCTTATTTCTCCAAAACAACAATGATATGAGCTTATATTATGGGATTGATATCCATCAACTTGGTGATTTTGACTTGGAAAACAACTCAGTATTTGTAGATGATTTGCTTTTGGAATCTACTAACTCTTCATTAATGAACTGCGTTGCTTCTGTTGTGGAGACTAATACTACTCAAGAGCAGTTTCAAGAGACTACTACTACTCAAGAAGAGACTACTAAGAGTTGTGCATTGAACTCTTCAGTGAACTATTTAGCTTCTGTTGATGGCTTTGTGGAGACTACTTCTACTCAAGAAGAGACTACTAGCAGTTGTGCATTGAACTTGGTGGCTTGTGATGATGATCCCTCTGCTTTGAATGATGACGACACCAGCTTCTCTGATTATCTCACTCAGCTTCTGCAGTTTTGAAGATAGTTTATTCTTTAGTAATTTCTCTGTCTATTAGACTTTTCTTATTCCTGTAACAAGTTTGGTTTGATCTCTGATCAATTTTCCATTTGAGGGAAATTGATCAAATTCAAACCCATCAGTTTTTCTTGTTTAATGGTACAATGTTTGACTAACTGTGTTATGTTTTTCCAGTGCATACGCAATCCAAAATTATTTTCTAAACGCTAAGTAGCGTTATTACCTTAAGATTCAAACTTGGAACATCTAATAAAACACACAACAATGTTTATATATATATGCGCAACCAACCTAAATAAAGATATAAAAAAGTCGAACTGATAAGTAACAAAAGCTACTACAATAACCAAACTACGAACTTCTTTGGTTTGGTTCCGATCGTCTCAGGGACATCTGCATATTGTCTGTGTGCTTTAACATCACCATCAATCTGATTAGCTGTTTTAGAAGAATCATCTACGAAACTATTTCTTGTAGTGCTTTCCTCCAAAATATGCCATTCTAGTTCCTAACCATTCTAGTACCTAATCATTTAAATTTGGTAGCTAACCAAAAAAGAAGAGAGGTAGACATCATTGGATCAAGAGTTCATCCAAAATCTAGTCTCCTATAGCCTATCAAGCAGATAATAATACATTCCATGTAGCAATATACTTGCGAATCACGTTTGTGTATGAGTTCCTTGTTGAAATCTAGGGCATATCCACTAAGCTTTTACCGAGTCCAAGGTAACCATTCTAGTTCCTAATGCATTCATCAGTATGTTGTTGCCTGTTCGAGAATATGAGTTCAAATGTTGACTCAATAACACATGAGACACCAGACAACACATTGGTAATAAAAGTAAAAAAAAAGGAAAAAGTGATTTATATATTACCCTTTTGATGAACTTGTTTCAACATTGTAGAGTTTATGTGGTATATTGAGTTGGGTATAAGCATCCATTCAGTGGCATACTGGTCTCATGTTACAAAATTCTAAGAAGAGATTCTGTTTGCCATAATTAAATCTTATTTCTTGATTTGATTTGGATATAATTTGAGTACGTTCACTGCAGTTACGTGCCTCTCAATCTGTAGTCTCGGCTACTTTCTCTACAAAACCCATACAGTTTTTACTAAAACCAGCGAAAGGAGGACCACTTGATTTAAGACAAGACACGTTGTTAGAGATGTGTACCGCATCACATCTATTGCCATGGTTTGTCACTGATATGATTGTCCTTGGTGGATCAACCTCTCATTCTCCCATTCGATTGTTGTGCTCCTCCAGACAGCAACAACAACTTTTCAACTGGAGAGAACTTGAGTTCAGAAGTGTTCTTTGATGAATTGCTTTTGGAGTCTACTAACTCTTCAAGGAGCTCTTTCGCTGCTGTTGATGGTGGTTTTGTGGAGATTAGTACTAGTACTATTCAAAAGCATCTTCAGGTGAGCAATAGTGATGCATCTGCTTTGAATGATGAAGATACCAGCTTCTCTGATTATCTCACTCAGCTTCTCCAGTTTTAAAGATAGTTTATTCTTTTGTAACTTCTCTGTGTATTAACTTTTCTTATTCATGTAACAGTCTGGTTTGATCTCTGATCAATGGTACAAGTTTGACTAACTGTGTTATGTTATTCCAATCCACAAATATTTTGCAATGCTTAGTATCTGTATTGCCTTGAGATTCAAACTTGGAACATCTAATCAAACACACACAATGTTCAAATCAATACGCAAGTTGAATGATAAAAGTCGTACTCAAAAGTAACAAAATATCCTAAAACAAGTAAGCTACTAGCTTCTTCAGTTTGATTCGGATTGTCACAGGGACAAAGCATGTGTGCTTTAATATCACGATCGACCTTATTGGCTGTTTTAGAAGAACCATCAGATGCAATGCTTCTTCTAGTGATTTCCTCCAAATCTTATTGGTTGTTGTAACAAGCTCAAGGACGTTTGCAAATATATAAAGGGAATTCTCTCATTTGGTACTATTTAACTGGTGGAAAGAAGAATCCCTTTTTCTGTATGGCCTTCTAGGAGATAGAAAAACTATCAATTAGAATTTGAAATAAAAACAGAGAAAATTACTAGAATGCATAAGAAAAGTTGGTTTATTAGTAGAATGTGTAACATCTTTTTAAAATTACTAAAATGTTTAGACAACCCTAGTAAATGATAATTAAGGCCCTTGGTTAGTTTTTTTTAATTGAGATTATTTTTAAATAACAAGTCCATGTCACTAATTACAATCCATGTCATTAATAGCTATAATTATTCTGATAAAAAATAAAAAAGATAACAAAACGTATTTCTAACTAAACTTTTTGGGTTGAAAAAAAACCCACAAAGAAATAAGATAACATAATGTATTTCTAACTAAGTCAGCCGTCAAGTGCAATCTTGCGCAATGTTTCGTATTTTTAAATTTTATTTCTTAAATTTGAACCTCAAACCCTAAACTATAAACTATAAAGTTATAAAAAATATAAATTTTATCTTTTGAACACAATACTAAAAATTTAATATTTTATTAAATTTGAACTTCAACCCTAAACTACAGAACTATAAAGAAAAAATATTAAAAACCCAGTCGTAACGCATAACTCAGCCATAGTTTGGGAGGGAAAAAATATACGGGTGGGAACAAAATAATTTTGTTTGTAACTTCTCTGTCTATTAGACTTTTCTTATTCATGTAACGGTCTGGTTTGATCTCTGATCAATTTTCCATCTCAGGGAATTCATGATCAAACTCAAAACCCTTCAGTTTTTGTTGTTTAATGGTACAAGTTTGACTACTGTGTTATGTTATTCCAATCCACAAATATTTTGTAACGCATAGTATCTGTATTACCTTGAGATTCAAACTTGGAACATCTAATCAAACACACACAATGTTCAAATCAATACGCAAGTTGAATGATAAAATTCGTACTCCTAAGTAAAAAAATCTCCTACAAACAACTAAACTACTAGCTTCTTTAGATTGATTCGCATTATTGTCACAGGGACATCAGCATAAAAGCATGTGTTCTTTAATATCAAGATCAACCTTATTGGCTGTTTTAGAAGAACCATCAGGTGCAATGCTTCAGTGGCTTTTCCAGTGGCAAAGGGAGAAAGAAACTGCTACGCTTGGTGCGTATAAAGCTAAGGGAGTTGAGGCATTTTTGGTCATGCAACATCAATTTGTTACTTCGCCGATGGTGGTCATAGTTCTCAGTTAATTTTCAGATGAAATGTTTGAGAAATTTACTAACCAACTCCATGGGGAAATTGTGCATGATTCTCTTCTATACAGCCTGCTTTAACAGATCATGAGGCATTGCATTATGGATTTTCATACAGAAACAATGCCTACAAGCTCATCAATATATGAGAGCAAAGAGGCAGAAAAAGTTCATAAGGAGATTACAAATGCAGATGTTTTCTTTGTCGTTTGGTCCCTACGTGAGGATCACGAGGTAGACATCATTGGCTCAAGAGGTCATCCAAAAATGTAGTCTCCTTTTAACTTACCAAACAGATAACTAAACAAATATAATACATTCCATGTAGCAGTATACTTGGGAATCACGTTTGTGTATGAGATCCTCGTTGGTTCTCTACCACTGTTCAGGGAGCAACTGTGGAGGATTCAACTAGTAAAGTGTTGGGTATGTACTAGGAGGTATCACACTGTGGTTGATGTAGCTTTTTTTGACAATTTCTATTAATACGTTGCATGTTATCTTTACTGGTTAGATTACAAATACGCTTCTCTTTGTTGATCAAAATCATATAATCTTTACAACATCGAAACATACAGTTCATTTAAGATATCTGCATATAACGTTCGACACAACAAACTAGATATAACATCAGTTTAGGCGGTTAGCTGTAGTAACCATTTAACCTATCTTACCAGTCTAATCAGACACGCAAGGTATTGGGCTTAGGTGAAGGGAGTCTTGGTTCTTTGTAATTCTGAAACGAAAACCGGAATTATATAGAGCAAGTTACTAACAAAAAAGCCATTTATTATTTATTAGTTTAGATTCTAAGAACCAGGACTAATTTAGAGCAAGTTACTAACCGGTTCTATAAACTGGTAACAAAATCGTGTGTGATTTAATTGACCCACTTTAAAACGAATAACGCGAGAGAAAGAAATCTCAAGCTAGTAATTGGTTTAACTAAACCAGAATTGGTATAATGATGTTGGGTTACGTAGCCGACTTTCTTTTTCTGGACAAGAGTACCGAACCCTAGATTTACCTATTTTATTCCCTTATCGGAAGACTCCAATTAATCAGTAAATTGCTGGCTATATATACCGAGAGAGACTTGAGTCCATCCATCACTTTTCTTTTTCCATACACACAACAAATCACTCTCGTGAATACCCTAACGAAAAAAACCCTAATTTTTTTTTTCTTCCACAAACGATCGAGAATGGTGAAAGGTACTAAGCGTAAGCCTACGATGGAGAAGATCACAAAGCGTGAATCTGCGGCTACGACTTACACGAAACGAACGTACGGTCTCTATAGCAAAGTCGCACAGCTCTGTCTTCTCACCGACGCACAGATCGCCCTGTTGGCGACACCTCCTTCTGCCAACTCCAACGTAAGTTTCTTCTCCTTCGGTCATACTTCCGTTGACTCCATCGTCAACGCTTATCTCAAGGGAGGGAGACCTGTTCCAGAAGAAATAGATGATCATGAGGACCTTGGGATTTGTCTTGCGAGAAAAGAATTAGGGTTACCTCAGTGGTGGGAGAGCGATCGTCTTCTCAAAACTAAGGATCCAGAGGAACTGAGGCGTGCCATGAACTCTGTTTTGAGATTGCAGGAAAAAATCAAAGAGTTGCGTGCTGAAGACGCATATATTTGTCAAGGTGATGACGAGACGCAGCAGCCTCCTTTGAAGAAGAAGAAGAGTAACAACAAAAAGTCAATGGAGAAGAAAACAGAACCCGTGGAACAAACCCTAGTTCTCGCGTCTGGTCCGAGTGAAGAAGGCGTCAAAACCCTAGATTACACAGTGGAGGAGCTTGATAAGATGATGTCTGCTTGTAACGGTTTTTGTGTTCCACACAACAACAACGATTCCCTGGAGATTGATTTTGATCAACTTGTTGATCTTGATTTCGGTTTTGATTTCGAGACTGTTAATTCTTCTGACAACAGCGAGACCATGAAGATGGCAGAGCATGTGGTGGATCAAACTCTATTTGTCCCAGACAGCAATGATATGAGCTTAGATTATGGGATTGATATCCATCAACTCGGTGATTTTGACTTTGACACCAACTCAGTGTTCGTTGATGATTCGCTTTTGGAGTCTATCAACTCTGGAGTGAACTATGTAGCTTCTGTTGATGGCTTTGTGGAGAGTAATACTACTCAAGAAGAGACTACTAATAGTTGTGCATTGAACTCGGTTGCTTGTGGTGATGATGCATCTGCTTTGAATGAAGAAGATACAACCTTCTCTGATTATCTCACTCAGCTTCTCCAATTTTGAAGAGATTACTAGTTTATTAGTTTGTGGAGACTAGAACTAGTAGTACTCAAGGGCATCTTCAGGAGAATAATAGTGATGCATCTGCTTTGAATGATGAAGACACCCACTTCTCTGATTATCTCACTCAGCAATTCGTTGTAACTTCTCTGTCTATTAACTTTTCTTATTCATGTAACAAGTTTGGTTTGATCTCTGATCAATTTTCCATTTGAGGGAAATTGATCAAACTCAAACCCTTCAGTTTTTGTTGTTTAATGGTACAATGATTGACTAACTGTGTTATGTTTTTGCACTGTACAATTGCTATTCTAACGCTTAGTAGACTTAAAAGATTACCGTAAGATTAAAACTTGGAACATCTAATAATCAAACACGCAAATATTAAATATATCCGCAACCAAACGAAAGAAAAATCAGTCATGTCAATGAACTTATATGTAACAAAAAGCTCTTACAATAACCAAACTTGTAGCTTCTTTATAAAAGTCAAAGCGTTCTAAACAAATGGCACCCAAAAGGGTCTTCCTTTCACTCTCCTCTCCTCTCTCTTCAACTCCACTGGGTACTTTGCTGGCGAGTTCCACTCCTTACTTACTTCCCTTCTTCTCTTCAGGGGAGACTCTTGGTGATCAGCCTTTGTTATCTTCCTTCACTCTGAAGGTTCTTCAGCGGGACGTGCTGCTCCTTAACTGTTCTCCATCTTGTTGTCTTCTCCATAGTGATCTCTTGGTTCCTCAACAGCAAGTAGATGATGATGATTGTGATCCGTTTTTCAGGTTTCTTAACTCCATCGCGACCTCCTTTTTCCATCAGACATCGACTTGGCTGTTACAATTATACATGAGTATCTTCTTTATTAAAACAGAATCACCCTTAATATTTACCCCTGCCATTCCCTGAAATATTACTTTGTTTTGCCACTGGACTTTCCTTTTTACTTTTAACTGATTTTATAAACCCATGGCATATTACTTAAAATGCCACTGAATTTTCAAACTACATTTTACCCTTCATTAAGGGTATTATCATAATTTACAGTGGACTAATTAATAGAGTAAGTGCATATTTTCTTTATTTGTAACTCTTAGAGAACATGGATACGATCATTTAGCTAAAAACCAACCGAATAATCAATCTTACAAAAATGTGTATGGTGCTAACTGGACCTAGGGTTAATGAGCTTATGATATATTTACATGTATATGATCTTTTGGTGTAGATGGGATTAAAATATATATAATTTGATTAGAGTAATATATTCTCTGAATCAAACGTTGGGTTTGATAAAAATCAAATTTGATAAAAAAAATATCAATATTATTAATTTAGGATCACTCCTATTGGATTTTTTTAAAACTGATTATTTCATAGCTTATCTAATTATCCACGAATTTTAACCATATGTAATTTTGTATAATATAAAAACAGTAACTACTTTTCATTACTTTTTGTAAAACAAACAGTAACTATTTTTCATTACTTTTTGTAAAATAAAAAAATGCCCGCTCTTTCTGCTTCCACTGGACCTTCCTTTCCATAAGTTGTATATATATGACTTCTATAGCAACCCCGTTTTATATTTTCTTATAACACTTGTGAAAATGAAACATATATGTCATGAAAAGAGTTAGAGTATAAGCAACTTATCATTTTTTTTGGTTTCTAATTCTCACTGTCACTAAATATGCCTCTCTCTGATAATTAACTCCTACATATCAAAAGAATCCTTCCATAATATATATATATAGCTTATAAACATTATTAAATGTTTAAAAATAGAGTTGGTATGTATACCAATCACCAAAAGCATAACACTGGTTACACAAAAGCTCTAACAAGCAGTTCATATAAACATCTTCTTTCCTCAATCGTGGATTTAGCGATTTGAATTTATTACTTGCTGAACCTGAGAAAATATAATCAATTCATTAAATCTGTAGTTAACTTTAATATTTCTGAGAAATAAAATAAGGCAGATTCATAGATTGTTTACCGGATTATTGACAATAGATTTTAATAGATGAAACTATATATCTTTGGTACTTTTGAGTCAACTGACGAAAGATACCGGATTCACCTACCACCATCTTCAATTTTTTCACATTTCTTCCTGAAACGAGCAAGAAATATGATTCATGTGTCAAATTTAAAATCAAAAACCCAGAAAATTGATTTTTTTTTCTAAACAACAGAGAAGATTAATTTACCTGGATTTTTAAAGGATCCAACTCGAGAAACACTCTGCACATTCTCTTCATGCTCGCCGTCGCCGTTTTAGCTCGGTTAAGAATATGTCGGCACCGACAATGTGCATTATTGGAGGAGAAATGTTTTTTTTTAGCAAAGGGCGAGCTAGATTCGGAGGTTGTCCGAATGACAACGAAAATTAATTATGCACACTGTTAATGGGCTCCAAAATAGGAGATAATATTGAGTCTATTTGTAAACTTATAGCCAACTAAGCCCAATTAAATCCTAACCAAACCCACTATCATTTTGTATATACCAATACTATGTTAATAAAAGATACATGAAATACGGATGAATTTTTTTTCCTAAGCATTACTATGCAAACTAAAATAAAAAAAAATCAAAATGTCTCAAAATTATGTTTGTGGAATATATTATACTTAAATATTTCATTTCCAAAATTCAGACATTATATCACTTTACCCATATTTAAATTAATAGGTTGTATATATTTTCACTTTTCAAAATTTATATTTAATCTCTTAAGCATTTTAAAAATAATAAACTTCAAATTCTTTCATTTTGCCTACCATCAATCTAATTAAAGTTTATACTAAAGTTGTAAACCCATAATTATATCTGCTCTCTTAGGATTGTTTTTTAAATTCCTTAAAATACTTTTTAAATTTTTTTACTAATAAAAATAATAATAAAAATTAAATATAAATTATAAGAGACGCATCTTAATCGAAAATGTGTTAAAAAAAAACTTCACGCAAAGATACCTTTGTTAATTGATCCCTTCATCATTTGAATATAGAATTTTATGATTGTACTATATAAATAAAGAAGATATCACAATTCTTAAATCTTACAAATTTCAAAAACAAAAACAAAAAAAGCCGTTTCGAAAGGCGGGTCAAAATCTAGTGAGTTAATAAAGGTGACGTACCTGAAACCGACTCAAAAGCATTGGAAGTATTATTTCTAGTGACAAGTGGACTTGAAAGCAGAGATGTAATGTGTGCTGCTTCTGAAAGATTCGGCAAATCTCGAGGGTCATTTGATTCAATTGTCACAGAGACCTCAGCATAGAATTTGCGTGCTTTAATAACATCACTGTCAATCTCATTTGCTTGAATAACCCCCAAGCCACCAACCACTCTATTGAAAATTATCTTCTTCTGCTTTCCAGTAACTTATTAGCTCTTTCAGCAGTATCACCAGGTGCAGTTCTTGCTGATACAAAGTTTCTTGTAGGATCATCCTTTGCATTTGCTTTGTTTTTGAATCTGCCTTCCTTCACTAACTCTCTCTGCTTTGCTATTATTCTCTCACAGGTTTCAGAACCAATTTCGAGAATGGAGTCAGCACAAGAGGATTCAGAACTCAGCTTGCTATTTGGGCTCTTCTCCTCAGCAGGTTATTTGGTGCTGAGAACTTGGTCTGCAATGGTTTCTACATAAGAAATATTGACCGGAACATTATCATCACTGATTGTATACTAACACCTATATTAGTTTTTTACAATATTCCAAACCTTTTAACTGTCTCTTGAAATGAGGTTTGTACACAGAATAATGCCTAGAAGCCCCGAACCAGTGATCTATAAGCTTCCTCTTCTCAAGTTTCGCCGTCCAGACGCAGCCAATAGCTCATAATCCTGAATAATACCAAACTTGAACCAATATCTCTAAGTAACCGGAACAGTTTATTGGTGGGATAAGATCTAATCAACAGACCGGTTCTTGGAAAAAACCGAATCATTTACTAAAACACGGTCATTGGTTAACAAAATAGATGTACATATGCTTTTGAATGGGAAAATTAGTATGTTATTTACCTGCACAATAGACTGTGAGCAGCAGAATTTGCCAGAGAGAACAGCGCCTTCCATGGAAGCTAAGTACTTCTGTTTAATGTTGTCTCCAGCTAAGTAAAATCCTTGCTTAGGAGATCTATGTAGAGGACGACATGGTTCACAGTCTGGGATGGTCTTATACAACGACCTGAGAGAGAGAAGATTGTATCTCATTTGAAACTAAATAAAAATGGGATCCGTGATATCCATTCCTTTGCAGGTGCAAATACTCAGCATTGACCGGTTAGGATCATAATAAGAGAAAAATACTTACTAAAGTGCTCAAAGAGAGAGAAAGAAACACAACTTAACTAGACAAGACCCGCTTTCTTTACCTTACAAGTTAACGACATGTCTCAAGCCCTCACTGTTGCTTGATGAAGCGTCAAAGTATCAATGGATGACCTAAACTTAAGTAATAAGAATAGAAATGCCACTAAGCTGTTTTCAGAGAAGTTATTCACCTGATAAAGAGTAAGTGATCATACGTGTTCTTCAGTTTTCGGTCAAACCTAGATGCACAGCACGTGAGACCGAAAATGGCAGAAGAAGACATGAGAAGTAGCTGTCTTGACTCTCACTAATGACAAGCACACCAACTAACTTATCCAATCTCTTGAAGTATAGTATTTCTTTCCATGAATCCGGCAAAAGGAGCTTTGGGATATCGACTACACGAACAAGAAGAACAAACAAAGACAGTAAACAGCACATGATGAAGGAGACCAAAAACTAAAGAGCAGACTGAATGTAAATTCAGAAAAGACAGCAAACCTGGTGTCTTTTGCATAGTGCAAAGGACACATTGATTCAATGTATTTCAAATCGAGAACAATTCAGCACTACGCTACATAAGTAGATTTTTTTACGTATGTTTATTACGAGCTTAAAATTAGATTCCTTGCTTTGGAAGAAAAATGAAAATGTTCTTTTCAGGTCTACCATGTACATCAATGGCGTGAATTGACAAATACAAATACATGCTTAGCTTTCTATTCAATACATCTTATTGAACCACTGTTTTCGTATTGATTCAACCACTGCTTTCATCAGATATGCCATGTTTGAAAGTTCCAAGAACTTATAGTAATTTATTAATTATTAGATGATCTCAATGAAGAACGTCAGCGAAAAGCCAGAGGCCACAACAAGCGGTATAATTATTTTAAACCACTGTATATTGTTTCACATAAAGCCAAGAGATTCGAAGGGGTTGCGCAGTGTGTATGGAAGCAGTAAAAGACAAGATAAAAACAAGATAAAAATGAACAGTAAAGACTAAAACAACAAACAAGACAGATACATGGGAAGAGCTGTAGTATAATCTCAGAAACTCAATTGGTGTGCAACCTTTGGAAGTCCTAATAAGAATGCTGAATGTAAACAAGGTGCATCGACAAATAGAGATGTTACTACCTTTCCACCAACAACAGGATGGTGGCCTGCATCAGCCAGGTACTTTGCAGTTGACAGTCTACCCAATCCTGCAATTATTTGAGCTGCTTCATCACATCAAATTGCATAGCATAATGAAGAAATTGCAGCTTCCAAGAAATTGAAAGTGTTCTTTAGCTCTGGCCTTGGTATATCCACACACACTACCTACTTCCAGATAAAAAAAAATTGTCTTTCTTTAATCACAAGAAAAACACATTCAAAACTTGAAGAATTCAAGTAAGCAGAAAAAAGGAGAGAGACCTGCAAAGGACCAGCAGTGCTTCTTCTCCTTGTTCTTGTCTTAAGCGCTTGCTTGCGAAGAAATGGGAATTCTGAAGCTGCTGTTGTGTCCCTATCAATTCAGATGAAAGTGCCCCTAAAAACCCCATTTTGACAAGGCAAATTTGTTGCAGAAACATTCCCATGCACAACCATAACTGCTTCAAGTTTGTGTCGTCATGTGTTGAGAACAAGAACAAAAAAGGGGGTTTGATTTTAAAGAAGTACAGTCTAGTGGATGTGGAAGTAGCCGATAACAAAATGGATGAGGCGTATTGTGGTGGCACAGATGAAGAGCCTAGGGTTAGAGAACAGTCGAGGTCAAGAAGAAGAAGCCAAGTCAGAAACGAATAGGCGTCAAGCATGAGCTCAATCGCGTCGAAACGAATTGAATTGAATTGCTTTCATCCTTTTTTTTTTCCTATATTGTTTGTGTCTCTGCTTTCAAAAAAACGTCGACTATGAAGAAAGAAACAGAAAAGAAAATAATATTCAGGCGCTTTCGTAGGTTTATTTTTTATTGAATTGTAAATTATATTTTTTTATCTATTTGATAGTGGTTAATAGTAGTATTGTAAATAGTTTTCACCGATCGATTTAATAAAAATAAAATAAATAGTTGATAGTTGCACCAAAATTAATATAGATAAACTAAAAACATAAAATTAATATAGATAAACTAAAAACATAAAATAAAATTGATGTTCTAAAAGGAAAAAGCGTAACTGCAGGTGTTTGGTTTGTGATGATCTTATTCGAATGAGAATAATAAATTCATTCATCCTCTTAAAATAGTAACAATATGGCAATTTGTTAAGATTTTATTGTAGACGTATTGGTTACATACTTTGTCTTCAAAATGAATACGTATTATTGTCCTAGTTTCCATAGATTGACAAAGATGGTTGAGTCCTTTGATAGATTTGTGGTGGTTGAGTATAATTTAAAATATCAATTTTTAAAACAAATTATTTTTTAATCATTGTTACATATATTTAAAAATAGTTTAAAAAAATACGATTACTTAAAAAAAAGAACGAAGTTTATGTACAGCATGTACCACTTCCTTGTAAACAGAGACCATGTCACTCTTCTAGTCGGTTCCAGGTTATGCTAAAAACCGGGTTTGAGTTAAACTGATAAACCCAGTCAAAAACCATCAAACTTGACAAAACCTGTGACATGATTCAATATTAAAACTCGTTTTCTTAAATTCAATTTAAAAATAAGAATACAATCAGATTTTGTAAATATTTCGTATTAAATTAATTTTTAATATCTATATAAATAAATTAGTTTTTATTATATTTTCAAATTATTTTGAAGTTTTCATTTTTCCATATCATTATTAGATAGTTTTATAAAAATAATACATAGTTATAAATCTGGAACCAGTCCAACCATTGACCAACTTTAATGTCGAGTCAATGTTCGATCTAGTTTCAAAACATTGATTCTAATAATGTTATAAAGTTTTATAAAAATAATGTTATTAACTATATATATTATATTTTAGTTACTTAATTTTAGATTAAAATTTAAAAGCCGCTTGGATCGGGCCGACCATTAACCCAATTATAATGCAAGTCAACGACTCAACGTCCAGTTAGGGATTCAAAACCTTGGTTTTTCTTTCGTAATTTGATGTCTCTTTGGCATCCAAGTAATGTTTGTCATTTAATGGTGAGAATGTACCTGAAACCTACGACTTTTGATTATCATTTGGAAGACAGAGATGTAACATACTCTAGTATACTCTCCCAACATATAGACTATACGACGTTACTTGTTTGTCAAGAACCTTTTTAGACCAGGACAATAGACTAAAGAAATATTCTTGAGACTTGGACATTTTAACACAATAAATCATTAACTTATACTCCATAAATCAATGATGATTTTCTTTTCTGGTGTAAATGGTAATCAACGAAGTTATTTATGATAACAAACGCATTTGCTAATATACGCCTTGGATCATCTTCGATTGACATCACCACACAAATCAGAAATGTTCTTTTATTGCTACTCTTAGGTTTCAAGAATGTAAATATTCTTTCCTCTAGATCTCATTTCACAAAACGGTGCTGCTTTAATCTTCTGAGTCTATATGGATGGTTAATTTATTACCCTGATATGCAATTGTTTTACCAGAATTGTGAGTCATTAATATAAGACTAACATGGATTTATATATATATATATAAGGCCTAAAGAGACTCATAACATCACAAAAAACTTCATATTCATAATACTTACAGATTCATTATGAAGCAACGTACTACTACTATTTTTTACACAGTGGACAGCACTTCCAGCTCTGCCCACCAAAGAGGTGAGACTTTCGGAATAGCATCGTCTGGTGACAATCCTGTGATCTCTCTTAACCTCTCTGTAACTTCCTTCATTGTCGGTCTCTCTTTCGGGTCTGTCCTTACACAGCTTTTAATCACTTCACCTATATTCTCAACCTTCTCATATAACATTCCAGCGTCGGATCCACCATCT
>JABAYD010029254.1:0-11397 GCA_014822095.1 Diplotaxis tenuifolia | reverse complement strand
CCGTAAAGCTCTGATACCATGTTAATCTTTTAATAACCGCTCAACAACCGCTTGTGTTCACTACAAGAAATATTGGTATTGGTAGCACCCGAAAAACGCTACTATAACATTTTCGTAGCGTTTCGAAGAACGCTGTGATAGCCGCAGCTATGGTAGACTCTCCTCCTATCATAGCGTATTTTCGTGTGCTATAAAAACTAGAGATATCATAGCATTTATGTTTCGCTATATTAAGATATTTTAATAGCATCATAATTTTGCTATTATATGATTTACTATGACATTTTTCATGTGCCATAACATAATTTATAATGACATATATATAATGCTATAATTTAAAATAAAATAATTAAAAATGTTAAATTAATTAAAATAGATCTTTATAATTAATTAATTAAAATAGATATTTAAAATCTAAAATTAATTTTTAATTAAAATGAAATCTTATTTATAAATGAAAATCAGATTACAAATAAATATAAAACTAAACCAGGATAAAAAAATCAAATAACAAGAATACATTAAACCAAACACTAATCGAAACAAAATAAACCAAAACCTAATTAAACCAAACCTTATTAACCTAAACCTAATCTACGCCGGCGTCTCTGTCTTCTCTTCTATGTATTACCTTCTTCTCCGCCTCTCTTCATTTCTTCTCCGCCTCTCTTCATTTCTTCTTCTTGCTCGGCTTCCAACGAGTCTATGAACAGCCACCTGTAACTTCACCAACTCCGTCAAGCTTCTCATGTCTCTCTTCCCTCCTCTGAACCAACTCCATCTCCTCTCTTTTATCTTGCTCAACTCCAACTCTATCTAATGTCCCAGCCGCTAACTGTAGGTCAAAAAAACAAATATGCTCAGTCCAATATCAAACTCATATGAAAAATTGCAGTACGCAGAGGTATACAAAGCTTATGTAACTCTTGAAGTCTCTGACTTTTTAACTTATAAAGATTCACACTGGTGTTACTTATCTCTGGGTTTGTCATTAGCACAAAAAATAAGAAAATAAGACAACCGGTGTTACCGCTGTCTTCTTCCTCTTTCTTCTTACAGTATCAAGCTCTCCATGAAGCTACCAACAAAGAAAAATAAGAAACATAAGCCATTCATACAACTCAAAATAATCCAACAAGATAAAACGAAATTTTAAACAACAACTCAGCCGCTTCAAACGTTTACAAGGTATCTAGGACACGAAATCGAGGCTTGAAACTCAACCGCTTCAGACTTGACTCGGATCTGGTTCTCTGAGTGAGTAAAGCGAGTTTCGAGACGAAATATATGTGAGAAACACTTCGAATCAGTAGAAGAGGAGACGACTTCTTGCTATAAACACTTCGAGATCTGGTTATCTGAGTGAGAAACATTTCGATTCCTCGCAAGAAAGGAAGAAGAGGATTCAATTTCTCAAACAAAAGAACAATCGTAAGAGGAGAAGAAATGATTTTTTTGTAGATATGGATAAAAAAAAGAATAGATACGCAGAGAATAATGTAAGAAAGAGAAAACTGTTTCATTTTTGTGCATTTTTGTCCATTGGATGTACTTTTTATCAACGGCTCTTATTTAATGAGGTTTGATCCTCGCACTTAAACGTGATTGGCATATTTGTATTGACCAATCATATTGTTTTGTAATTGTTTTCTTTTCTATTTTGTGTGTTTAATATTTATGCTAAATTTTTGAAAACAAAGCTATTTTGAGAAAAAATTAAGATTTAGATTTCAAACTTTAAAAAATTAATCTTTAGATTTAGAATTAATTTTTTAATTTAAAACTTTAAACTATGTTATTGATATTTAGGTATATGAAATAGAGTTTAGGGTTTAAGGTGAAATTATGAAAATAAAGTTTGAAAATAGATTTAAATTTTACATTTAAAGTTTTGAGTTTAATTGAAAATAAATAAATTTGAAATTAGATTCATATAAAGTTTAGAGTTTGGGGATGATTGTTTGAAGTGTATATTTAAAATATGAAGTTAAGCTTTAACAAAATAGAACTTAACTATTAAAATTTTATAATTTGGATATTAGTTCTATTAGATATATGTTCAAGATTTAGGATTAAGTATATTGTTTGAGTTTTAGAGTATACTTGGAGTTTAATTTTAAATTTTATACTATAAGTTTGATGTTTAGGGTATTAGATATAAGGCGTAGATTTAAGATTTGGTGTTTGAGTTTTAGAACTCAAATTTAAGATCAAATTTTTAAAAAGATTAATTCTGAGTTTAAGTCTAATATTAAAGTTTTTTATTAAATTTTGTTTGAGGTTTGGGTTTAGGTTTCGGAATATAGCTTTTTGAGGTATGTGGTTTAGGGTTTAGGTTATTAGATTTAGAGTGTAGATTTAAAGTTTAGTTTAAATTTGTGACTATACATTTAAAAAGATTAAATTTCAGTTTAATGATTTAAGTTATACTATGACAATGGTTTTAATGTTTAAAAATAGATTTTGGAATTAAAAGATAAATTTAGGGTTTAGGGTATGTTTAGGGTTTAGAGCATGAAGTAAAAAAAAAAATATTATTTTTGTTAGATGTATTATTAATGTTGGATTTTCTTTTTTATGATATTATTTTTGTGTTATCTTTGGATTTTACGGTTAATTATTATCAGTAAGTAAATAACTAAATTAAATTTTTTCATTGACAATTTTAAACATAATCTTGTTCATTAGAAACGAGAAGTGCTCCAACGTATAAAAACTACTAATGCCATAACGGCAATCGGGCTTCCCCTGCATCTCCAAGGCAACAACCACTACATTCACTAATATACATAAGGCCAAAATAATTCATATGTTAACAAATATACCAGCAAATATAAGGGTAATAACTTCCTTAATATTTCCCAAGTTGGACTCAATCGTACCCATACGCTCAGTCTCCTGTGAACAAGTGATTTTCATTTTTAGGTTTGGTTCAAAGTCTTTCAAAAAGCTAAGCATCACTTCTGGTTGGTAATTGATGGCCAGAACGACTTCATCAACTCCAACTGCTTTAAGCTCATCTGTCTATAAGAACACATGCTTGGTTAAAAACTGAGACAAAAACAATAACAACTAGCGGAACCTAGTTCGGAACAGAAGAATGATCATTAAGTTACCTGATGAAGGATCATGGGTTTGTCTCAACCGAGTCCATAACCCTCCAAAAAGAATGAGAGGCTTTATCCTGATCAAACTAAACTTAGTTTTTTCTTCCTGTGATTGCAAAAGTCATACTTAAAACTGTAACATAGAGCATCGAGATGATAACAAAAACAGGGGAAAAAGTACAACTTTAGCCAAAAACAAGGCAAAAAAGACAAACTTTAGCCAAGAACAGAGCAAATGCTTCTTTCCTTTCCCAGATTTCTTCTAGCTGAAACACACACATAATTGTCATCATAAGGACCGATTCGTCAAGCAAAACAATCAAGCTTCATTCTTTTTCCTTCTTCTTACCTTAAGACGACCTTGGGTTGCTTAAGAAAAGATGTCTCAGTCTGCAAGAGAGAGAAGAGGATGAGAATATTTGTGAGAAGTATATAAACAAAGAGACATAGAAAGAAGAAACAGAACATGTTCGGCCATGGCTACTGGTGCATCCGTCTCTCTTTATCGAATCACAGGTGTTGGGATCTGAGGATACTCATAAAGGAGTGAATTTGAGAGATTTGTGAGGTCTTGCGGAGATGATTATGAGACGCAATTGTCGTTCAAAACAAGAGCCACTGAGATTGTTGTAAGATAAGTCCCTAAAATTCAAAACAAGACAATTCAGACAAGTCTAAAGACAAGTAAATAGAAAGATTAGGGAAGAGAGACAAATCATTGTACTTACAAGAATGAGAGGTGAGGAATTTGGGACAGAGAGGCAGGGAAGGGCCCAGCCAATGAGTCGTTCAGTCTCTTATTTGAAAAAAAACAATACGATACGAGGTAAGACGGTTTCATGAACTGATTAAATCATTACAGTGATTGAACAAGATTGAAGAGAAGAGTAAGAGAAGAAACTCACATGTATTGTAGGTTGCTTAGCTGCTCGACGGAAACGGGGATCTCGCCGGAGAATCTGTTGTTGGAGAGATCCAGTAAACCTATCTCCGGTGGGAATTTGCCTGAGATGTTGTTACTCTGCAATGACCTTCACAATTCAGGACTTGAATTGGCTTCATCATACCAAATCCTTCTTAGAGTAATTAAATTGGAAAACCAAAGAAGTTTCCGTTGACGATATTGGGTTTTAAATCTCGAAATCGAGTTTCTCATACTCTGCAAAAGCGCAAACGGAGACAGATCCGTAAGCTCTCGCCGTCCTCGCCGGTAAGCCTCAAGTTTACAAACTCAACACCAGCTTCTCTGTCGTCATCGCGTGTCTCTGAATTCCGCAAGACAGTGTCATATGTTGTTTCCTCAGCCCCTCCCAAGACTTGAAGCCGAAGTGAAGAGGATACACGAAGAGGAAAAGCCAGCAACAACGAGATCCAGCGGATTACCAGATTAGGGTTCATGAGGCCAAATTCATATGTTGTTCTTCAATTAGAATGAATAAGAAAAAAAAAACAGAATAAAGAAAGGTTGGAGATATCAACAAAACTACTTAAAAAAATAAATAATTGTTTTTTAACAAAACGAAGTATTTTGGAGCCAAACTAAATTTGCTAAGTGTTTTTGCCTCTAAGATAACTTTTCAGCTATTGTAGTGATTTTTGGGTTCCAGCTTAACAATTCTTTTTCTTAGCGCGAATTCAATGTTACGATAGATTTGTGATCTGATTTTGGCATTTTTAGTAGCAATTGGTGAATTCGTGCTACCGCGAACTGCTACCAATACTCATATTTCTTGTAGTGGTTACACAAAGATCACAATGTGTTACACACGATTATGAAAGAAAGAATAAGATGAAATTTTCCAAAAATGATTGACCTTTATATAAAGATTGAATCATTGTAATATAAGAGACATAACTATTTGTTCAACACGAAGAGTTACAACTCTTTGTGTAAATAACTAACGTATATTAATGTACTGAGGAGATATATAATTATATAGTATAACAATATCGACGGGTAATCTTCCAATGGATTCAACAGTTTGAGGAATCTCGCGTCATTGGTTGTATTAGACTGAAAATTTTACCTTCCATAGCAGCTTTTGGAGATGTCAGAGTAGGCTGATATATTTCAAGCTCAATGATAACTAGGTTCGTTCTCGTCAAGAGATACCTCTAACTCAGCATAGCCAGTCACATTAAACCACTTAAGATACCGCCCTAAACGCTTTCTACA
Source organism: Diplotaxis tenuifolia (assembly GCA_014822095.1). Lineage (NCBI taxonomy): Eukaryota > Viridiplantae > Streptophyta > Magnoliopsida > Brassicales > Brassicaceae > Diplotaxis > Diplotaxis tenuifolia. The sequence continues at coordinate 6,114 of JABAYD010029254.1, read as the reverse complement.
TATATACGTGTTTCCGAGCAAGCTATGATCTCACTATTTCTTGAATATTTGTTTGCAGAAGAAAAAGTTCTTTAATATTTAGTAAATCATGCGTGTGTGTTTTAATAAAGCAATGAAACGTTTTCAATCGTATTTCCTAACACATGTATCGTATCTCCTAACATCTGTCTAGCACAAGTGAGATTCAGTTCCTGGTTTCAAACAGTGCAGCAAACAACCATATTTTATCGAAGAAATATTTGTAATGGGGATAAGTTTAAGGCATTCTCTGTAATATTTGGTAAGAAGAATACAATAGATTTTTCACGAGCATAAAAAAATTAAACATTTACTTTGTTCTTGAAAAATGTAGAATTTAAAATTAATTAGATAAAAATAAAATTTTACATATGCCTTGAAAACATAAAACTGCACGTAAAATAAAATATTTCTTAAGATAAGACCTTTTATTATCTACATATTTCAGCCAAAAAAAGTTTTATTAAGACAATTACAATATCAATCGAAGGAAATATTTATTAACTAGCAATTTTTTTTGGCCCAACAATTGTCTATTTATTTTCACTTGAAAAATATTAAAATAAATGTTTTCAAATAAGACATGATTCTAGCACCAAAAGTATAAACTGGTGGCAAATTACAATCGCAATGGACATAAACATATTGGAGTAAATTTATTGATGTAATTACATGAAAACTAAATTGCAAAATCATATATTTATTTATTTAATACTTGATTATACCTTAAATGAGACTAACTAAAACGCGTACACGTAAAAAAAGTTTACCAGCTAAAACTTTATCGTAATATTAGGATATATAAAACACTAGATGTTTAAATAGGTGAAAGAAATCTCATTGATTGTTAATTTTGTAATCATTTATCGAAGATAATGTATAAGAAATATAAACTATAAATAGATTATAAAACATGTATAAATGTATAAAAGAGATAAATAATTAATTATATTCAAGCATTTAAGTTCATCTGTAATTTTGAATATATATATATACACTATGTTGATTTTAATTATATAAACAAATTATATAAAAATATTCATTAAGCGGGTTACAGCTTAGAAAAAATGAATCTCATTTATATAAAATTAAAGAACTTAAGTTTTATTGATAACCACTATAAAATATACATATGTAAAATGTAAAGAACTATATTCAATTGCAAACACGAGAAAATATATTTCTTGATAAAATTATTTTTCCAACATTTGATAAAAACACTTTTGATAAGAGCATCTATAAAAAATTGGTTAATTCGAGATAAATATTATCAAACCTTAAATTCTGATTTATTTAAAGATCTAAAAAATTCGGAAAAACAATAGTTCAGTAACATTGATTTTAATGTAAAAATAATATAATTATTCATTAAACTTTAAACGATAATAACTAATCTAAATTTTAATATGAGAGCTCAAAAATTAATTCAAACTCAACATAATATGTTATTATTCATGTGTTCAAAAAGTTTAAATCATACACAAATTATTTATAAATAACAACGCTCACATATCAAAAATACTTTTAAAAATATAATCAAATAAATATTTTTGTTTGATTTTTATTTAATTACAACTTTTTATATCATAATTTTTTAATTTTTATGATATAAAATATATTTTAAAAATAACAACATAATGCATTAGAATTATCTTATTTTTAAAATATAATATTACTAATATAATTTCCTTTTAGTTATTTAATAGGTTATATAAAAAATTATTTAAAACATTATAATAATAAAAATAACCTAAAACCATAGAAAAATACTTAAGAATTAACTTATTTTCTAAAAGTATAATATTATTAATATAAGTTATTTTATTATAATAAATTCTATATAAAATTAATTAAAATATGATAAATAAGTAAAATTTCCTAAAATCATGTAGAAGAAGACAAATCAACAAATTATAATATTATTCATATAAATTTATTTTTAAATATAATAAATTATATATATAATTAATAAAAGCATAAGAAATAAGAAGAGTTATCTAAAATCATGGAGAAATTAAAAAAAAATCAACAAATGATAATATTATTCATATAAATTCTTTTTTATATATATTAAATATTAAAATTAATAAAAAACATAATAAATAAGAAAATTTACATAAAATCATGGAGAAGTTGACAAATCAATAAATTACTTTTTAAACAATAATATAATAAATTTACTTAGCTAAAACAAAGATTAACATGAAAATAGTTACACTGATTATTTTTTTTGCTATTATTGTTAACTAGATAAATTTATATTTCTAACAAAAACAATAAAAAAAATAGTCACTTTTTAAGACATATATATATTTTTAGTGTGTATACAAATTTAATATTTTATTTTATTATTTGCATATCCCGTCCATAGGGCGGGTTACCCTAGTACTATATATTTTAGTAAATTACATACCAAATATATATATATATATATATATATATATTTTAGTAAATTTAATTAAGGGTAGAATTGTATTAGTCCTCGAACTAATTAACAAAAAGTCTTAATGAGACAAACTAAAATTCAATGATTCCTATTTTGCCAATTATTTTCTTTTAAAATGTTTACCTTAAAAAAGTCTGTATTCTAGACACTAAATGTAGAATAAAGACCAGCATACGTGGCAACAAACCATTCAAAAGCTAAATAATGGGCAATTATTTTTTTATCACTTTAAAATTTCATATTTTCCTCCAAAATAAAAAGGGGTTGGAGCATTTTTCACTCCATAATCAATTTTATTCATTACTGGGAAGGAAACACATTCAAGATATTTGTCTGAATATAAACATCATTATTTGCTTACCAAAACAAAAGGAGACTTGAAACCAAAAAAATAAAAGTGCTATAAAATGGAGATGTACCCGATAGGATTTCGCCACTGTCTTCCTCAGCCGCATACTCATATCTCCTAATCTGTAACTTTATTCTCATGGCTAACTTGAATCTGTTGCAGTTTCCCCCTCCTACTTATGCAACGACGCAGACCCAAGAGGACTTACCGGGACCAAGATGTGGTCATACACTCACGGCAGTTTATCACCGCCTAATCCTCTTCGGTGGGTTTACTTCAGTTCAGTCCCAAGCGGTGGATCCGATAACAGTACGTATTTCATTTACTCCATAAATAATTCTAGGTTTTTAAAATTGTTAGGGTTTTGGATTTCGTAACTATTTGGGGTCGTGGTTGTTTTTTTTTGTTCCAGGTTTACAATGTTTAACCAATGCAGTATATTGTCTCAATACCTTAACCAAGAAATGGACAAGGTAAAACATTGACGTATCTCTCGTTTTCAGAAGTTAACTTGTTTTGTTTAAGGTTTCTTTGTTGTTGTAGATTCTTTTTCTTTTTTTTGATACACCTGTTGTTGTAGATCTATAAATCAATTGGTTGATGGTGTAATGATCCTTGATTGTGCAGGGTTTATCCAGAAGGTGAGCCTCCATCTCCTAGAAAAAATCATGCAGCCGTCTAATGTGGCTATGGAGTCCTTATACAGGTGATTGAATTGATCATTTAAAGATTTTGTTGGTTAGGTTTTGATCATGTAATCTAGAGTCTAGACCAATAATGAATCTGACTGACACATGAGGAAAGGATACTGTTTTCGTTGCCAGGGTGGATTTGGTCTATCAGGCCTTTGTACCGGAGATCTCCATGTCCTTGACATGAGTGGTGATACGTTCAGATAGGAAAAGTATGGTGTCATTTATGGATTTCTATTTGAAAAAGTATAAAAGAATTGTCTTACGCATTTAATGTATACTAGTTTAAGATTCGCGTCTTGCGCAAGATAAACATTTTATATATATATATATGTATATATACTTTTCTGTATTATACAATAATAAATATATTGAATGATTAAAAATTCAGTAACTATTAAATATATAATTAAATTGGTGCAAATACATAAATAAATTTATTATTGGTATATAATTAAATAATTAAACTAAAATTATATTAACATATAGATTGTATTTTTAATATTGAGATCCATTAACTGATGTTCTCTACTTATAATTGTTTACAAAAATTAATGCAAGGTTTAAAATTTAGATATTAAGTTTTCAATATATGTTCAAAGTTTTACTAAAATTATTTTTGTTCAAAACAAATTATGAAATTAAAATATTTATGTATTTTATATGGTATGTGTAGTTTAATTTAAACATTATATATACACATATGTATCTTCTAATTTTAATATTTATTAAATGAGGTTTTCTATTTATATGATTTTGTATCATTTTTATTTTTTCTTAACAAAAATTTTAAACCATGGATCACAAAAATGTGAATGAGAAACTTTTAACAGTTTTAATAACTATAGTCATTTTTTAAATCAAAATATAACATATACAGAAAAATTAAACTTTTATTATATGGTTAATATGATTGTTTAATTTATTTTAATAATTTAAAATTAAACAAATATGATAGAGGATGCACTATTTTTTATTTAATTCTTAATATTCAAAATCATTAATTGTCATATATATTTTAGCCATATTAGGAAATTCCGTAATATTTATTTAAGGAAAGAAGGAAGAATATTAATAATGAATTTATGGTTAGTTTAATAAAATAATTACTATATATTTGATCGCTAGTAGAAAACTTTGATATAGACACGTTAATTTTGGTGACTGAGATCCTTTTTTCGTGACTATAAGATATCATAGACACGAAACTCACGAAAAAAATGTGTCTATACGATCGTGACCAAAATTGATCGTGATTATTCGTGACTAAAAATTGTCACGTTTTGGACACGGTTTCATTTCGTTACTAAAATTGTCACATTAAGTCCTAAAAGCAATCGTGTTTACTTTGGTCACGTTTTATATTGTGACTTTACGTGACTATCTACAAAAAATATTTAAAAAAAATACAAAATATTTTTATTAATTAATTATAAAAACACAAAAAATTATATATACATAATTACATATATTTACAGAAAAATACATACATATATATTATAGAGAGAATTGGCCCAATATACTTATTATATAACAAAATGAAGTAACTACCCATTTGAAACAAAACTCATTGAGTCCGTACTCTTTTGCGTCCCCCTTCCCCAATATACCCCTATAGTTTACAGAGTCGAGGCGAAAAGATTAAGACGGCTCTATTCGGCGTGATCTTCAAAGTACCACTCTAAGATACTATTTTGACTCGGATTTACGGCTTTTGTCCGTTAGGTTTATGGAAATCTCCTTGTCCCGCCTTCTCTCTCATAGCCATGTATATCTCGTCTATATTGTCTGCTGGTTTCGCAAGGGTCCCCTCGACTATGAAAGCTTTATCTTGAGGTCGCACAGGTAATCGTAACAACGGTGGTTAAATCATAGTCCTCTTGCTCTTTCTAGTCCCCGCAATTTCATTGTTTGCTATTGAATCTGGAACTGTCGCAAAACAAGCCTTCTCCTTCAGCGTCGGTTTCCCCACTAATCGGCAGAGATGTTTGGTTGTCTCCAGGAGCCACCTACAAAGGGATAGATAAAAAAAAGCGAATTCATATTTGAGTGTATGATAATGATTGAAGTACGACTATAAATGCTAACATACACGCTGACGTTAACTATAATGGTTAACTACTAAACAGATAGTTGTCGTGTATCCACAGCCTTAGCAAATAATTTATCTACTATGATGAACGCTAATAGAGTAGATAGTTTAGGGCATAAGTCCGAAACGTCAAGCGCCATAACTTTTCTTGTAAATTTGTTTTTCTTACCAATTTCCCTCTATGAATTGTGGCATATATATTTACCCTAATGTTTGGCTCTGTCGCCATTGGGAGATGCTTAATGGTGTGACCCTGATCAGTTTCATGTTCAAGGACATGAAGTAAACTCATGAAGGATCATGGCACGATCTAAAGGGCTTGTTGGAGAGCTTATTGGCATGATTCATGAAGTATTGGACCGAGAAAACGCTATGGGCCTTGACGCAATTTTAACCAAGTATGAACTGACTTTTGAGAAGCATTGACGACCAGTAAAAACCCTCATTGACAAGGAAATGGATGGGAGGAAGCTAGTTGGACAGGAAATGGATTGGGAGATCAGGTATGATCGAGAAA
>JABAYD010029242.1:8390-19972 GCA_014822095.1 Diplotaxis tenuifolia | reverse complement strand
TTTTGTGACAGATACTGGACCATAACGCAGCAGCTAGCGCACCATACCGTTAATGGTTGCAATTTGAGGCCTGGTGATCTCCTTGGAACCGGAACCATAAGCGGACCTGTAAACCAGCTTTCTCGTCTCATTTATCATGTGATATGCAATAATGCGGAAGGAACTTTGTTTCTTGATTGTAAACGCAGGAGCCAGATTCATATGGATGCCTACTTGAGTTAACTTGGAATGGACAGAAGCCTTTATCAGTGAACGGAACAACGCAGACGTTTCTTCAAGACGGAGATCAAGTGACCTTGTTAGGTGTATGCAAGGTAATGTTTTGTATCAGCGCATTAAACATAGATTCTGCTTTGGTTTATGTCTTGTATTTTCCCACCAATCCTAGATATGATCATGGAATATATCTGATGATATTTTTGTTTATGCTTGTTAATCAAACCATTGTAGGGAGATGGTTACAATGTCGGATTTGGAACATGCACTGGGAAAATTTCACCTTCACTGCCTTGAAGAGCTTTCCAAGGTAATTAATGTCACCGTTGATGATTTGATCACAGTTTTAAAAAAATTACTTCTCAAAGATTCTCTCTAATATCTCTGAAATATAGAGAAAATTGTTATTGCACTTGCTAATGTTTTCTTCTTTCGTTTGCAGGTAGAAGGTGAAAAGGAAGATGTCATCCATATTCACATCAGGATTAAGCATTTGGAGAACGAAGATGATTAAGTCGATAACAATATCCAATTAATAAAATATAAGTCATCTGGATATTGGTGTAATATGATATTGTTGAATCTTTAATCGAGAAGACAACGGATCTAAATACTCTCTTTCTACATATAAAGCGCGATTAATACTAGTACATCGAGTGTGAGTGGGTGGTCGCTTTAACAAAAACTTTGAATCAACTACGGGTGAAAGAAAATACTTGTACGTTATTTTTATTCAACATTCAAGAAAACTCAAACATTATTTGAACACTAAAACAGAGAACATTAACTCGCTAATTCCTAAGCCGCACAGCTACACTTACACCTAGAAACGCAGCGTTTACACTCAACCAGCGAGGGCTTGGCGAAGGTGTCGCAACCGCATGTGGTGGTGCATTTGCTCTGAGACACACCTCCCCAAAGGCAACGAGCCATGCATCCCAGCACTGGTCCGCACTTTGGACAGCCGTATCTCGTCTGCTCCACCATGCATGTCTTGCAGCTGTTTTGTGACGGCGGATGTCGGCAGCCAACACCGGAGCTGGCGGCGTCTGTCCTCCAAATTGTTAGGATCGTGGAGAGGAGTATGAGGAAGGTGAGAGAAGAGAAGAGGCTTTGAAACTTGTAGGTCTCCTTCATGTTGAAATTTAATTTTGGGTTTGGTTTCTGAGAGAGTTGAAATTTGATGTTATTGCATTCTTTATATAGAGGTTTTGTCATGATATACAGAAAATATTTATGTTGGTTAGGTTAGTAATCTAGTGACTTCCATAAGAGTTAACAGTGCAGTGCCCCCAATATGCATTTAAGTAAAGCATTCACTGTTCTTGAAGTGTACAATTTCTTTAAATGCTCTCTCTGGTATTTTTTTATTTTCATTTTTCTTTTTATTTTTTTTATCATAGAAAAATGGTACAAACTTATGAGTTCTGGTTAGCTTGTAGAATCCAACAAAATATCTATACGGAAAACTGAATTTAGTTTTATTAATACTTAAAACAGTTGTATCCGAAGGAATCCAAATAAATGTTTTCTAGAAATTGTTAGTTTGGATTAAAAAGCCTTATGGAATTTTTTTTGAATCGAATCTTAAATTTAATTTAAAAAGAAAATTTTTTGTTACAACATATGTGTGTCTTTTCTAATTTTAAATAGACTTTGAAAAATTAGAAAAAGAAACAAACTCAATTTCCAAAAAGACTTGCAAACCCTTTCAAAACATTCACTTCAAAACGGCTCCACCCTCCAAAAATCAGACCAAGACTAGCCCTCACTCCTATTAGTCACCAACTCTCACTCCTAGATTTAAAACATCTAGCTCTCACTCCTACTGGATGCTCCAGCCTTCACTCCTACTGGGGTTAACACATCAACACATAAACTATCTCGAGCCAAACCAGAAACTCATCCCTTCCGCCATCTCTTTAATATTTTTCCTCTGCATAATAGTAAAGACATTTCTCATGTTTTTATCAAGCCTTCTTGCGAGCACATCACTTGGCAGCAGCTTACATCATGTAACGAGTTATAAAGAGCTTAACTCGACTCCGGCTTCTACTCATTGTTGCCAAATGGATCAAACAATCTCAATCCCATGTGAACTGATCCACCAGCACTCCTCTCATTAGAACTTCCCAAATTTGCGTTGAGTAAGGACACAAGAAGAAGAGATGCTCTGCAGTTTCCAATGGATGTCTACACAGAACACACGAGCTATCAACACTGTTATTCTAATTCAACATGCGATCGCCTGTAGATAATCTTCCCATCATCACCATCTAAATTATAAACGCATATTTTGGGATAGCATGCTTGAACCAAACAACAGAGTGCCAAGAAACGCTAGAGTGCTTCGCACGAATGACTTTCCAAGTTTCACAAGTGGAAAACACAGTCTTGTATCTATCTTTCTCATTTCTCCACAAAGAAACATCTTCTTCATCAGCCAAACTATCTTTAATCTTCTCAATCTCTAACTCCACTCTATTCAAACTTTGAACACGATGACGTCTCTTTCGGTGGTTTCTACAAGCACTCACAGTGTCAATATCCTTTATACCCATATCTATATACCCTCTCCCATTCAACACTTCCTGTAACCGTCCCATAGGAGACCAAGCTTCAAACCAAAAAGAGGTTTTTTCCCCGTTACGGACATCCACCCTGTAAAGCGTTTTAGCCACTTCCCTACACTTTAATTTTTTTCCACATCCATATCCTTTTTGAGTACTCTCTTTAATCATCCATATTGAACATTTCCTAATAAGATATGTTTTAATTCAATTCACCCAGAGAGATCGAGTTAACAAAATTCTCCAAAGCAGGTTAAGACAACAAACCAGGTTCACCCCTTTTAGTGGCCGAACACCCAAACCACCTTCTTGTTTCGTTCTACAGACATCACTCCATATCACTTTAGTTTTCCTTCCATTTAGTTTCGGGCCAGACCAAAGGAAGCTTGAACAAAGTCTCTCAATTTCCTTTATACAACCACTTGGCAAACGAATGTAGACATCCAGAAGTTGGTTAGACTCATGATAACTGAGTTGATAAGCTGTAGACGTCCAGCATACGAAAGGAATCTCCCAGTCCAGGAACCCATTCTTTTCCTTATCTTCTCAACTAGAAGAATATAGTCAAGCACTGTCATTCTTTTTGTCAACAAAGGCAAGCCTAAATAGCGAACCGGAAGGGAGCCTGTAGCAAAATGAAATCCTCTCAGAGTTTCGTCTCTTGTCTGCATATCCCCAGCCATAAATAGAGTAGACTTCTCCATGCTGATTTTCAAGCCACTCATTTTATCAAAATCATCAAACACCCTCAGAATCTCTTCAATTGACTTCCTAGTACCATCCGCAAAGACCATTAGGTCATCGGCAAAGCACAAATGTGTAAGATCAATATTTCTGCACTTCGGATGATAACCAATACGACCACTATGAGCAGCTTCGTCAATCATCTTAGACAACACGTTCATACAGATTACAAAAAGATAAGGAGACAAAGAGCATCCTTGACGCAAACCTCTTTTACTTTGAAAGTAACCTGCCAGCTCCCCATTGACTTGAACAGAAAAAGAAGTTGAAGTAACACATAGAGAGATCCAGCTGATGAACTTCTCCGGGAAACCCAAGGCTACTAACGTGTTGATGAGGAAGGCCCATTGAACTGAGTCTGAAGCCTTTGAGATGTCTATTTTCATAGCACATCGAGCAGAAATGTCATCCTGGTGATAATCTTTGACAATTTCTGTGGCAAGCAGAACGTTCTCCATAAGCAATCTCTCGTTGATAAAGGCAGACTGGTTCAAGGAAATGAACTTGGGAAGAACACCTGTTAGTCTGTTGGCAATTATCTTGGAAATGGCCTTATATAGAACATTACAGCAGGAGATAGGGCGGTAGTTTTTCATCATCTCGGAAGAAACCCTTTCACAAAGAAGGACTGAATCGCCACGGTGACATCCTCTCCGATCACATCCCAAGTCTCCTTAAAAAACTCAGAGGTGTAACCATCCGGTCCCGGAGCTTTATTTCCTGGCATACGAAAGATTACCTCCTTTATCTCCTTCTTGGTGACTTCTCTATCCAGTTCCCTGCAATCCATCTCACTACACTGAAACTTCAACAGATCCTTCAATCTATCCACAGTGACACCCTCAAAATCATCTGGTCTTTTCATCATGAACTCATCAAAGAAATTTTCTGCCTCCTCTTTGATCTCATCATCCGTTTTTGCAAGAGAACCGTCTACTCTTTGTATTTCATGAATTGCATTCCTGGTTTCTCGCACCTTCGCAGAGTTATGAAAAAAAGTGTTGTTTCCATCCCCAACATCAAGCCAGTGAACCTTCGAACGCTGCTTGAGAAAATCTTCCTCCAACTCTGCCAAACGCGGCCATCTCGTAGCTACTTCATTCACAATCCGGATAGGTTCAGGGTTTGGATTTTCTAATGTCTCTCTTTTCTTCTGACATAACTCCTTGTATGCCTCACTTGTTCTTCTCGAGTTATCACCAATTTTCATTTTACTCAGAGACCTCAACGGTTGCTTTAGAGCTTTGAGTTGCTTCGAGAGAAGAAACATAGCCGACGTAGAGAGGAATAACTTATCATAGTTCTTCCAGTTCCTATCTATTAGAGGCTTGAACTCCGACATCTTTGCTATTGCATTTGTGAACTTGAACGGTTTCCTCTTTCTTTTCTCTTCAATCTCAAGGTGAATTCGACACCTCAAGTGGTCCGAACATCTCCCAGATTCAAAGACACAATAAGTATTCCAATGCTGTAGCCACTCATCATTTATGAGAACCCTATCCAGCTTTTTACAAATCAAACCTTCCTTTCTTTTATTTACCCAAGTGAACAGTGGCCCCTGATAACTCATATCAGTGAGTCTACAATGCCGAACTGTGTCTTGAAAATCCCTCATACCCACTGGTATTCTTGGTGAATTCTCAAAACCCGAATGTTCTTCTCCTTCTAGAATCTCATTGTAATCTCCTATCAGCATCCATTTCCTACCATGAAACATTGAAGAATCAGAATGGTGCCTTAAATCTTCCCATAAACTCTTTCTTTCCTCTGTCGTATTTAGTGCATAAATGAATGAGCAAAGAAACTCCTCCTGATTCCCCGGAAGCTTGACTAAACAAGTAATTAACTGATCACTCTTAAAAACTGGCGTCATCCTCACCATAGACCTCCAAACAATCCACAACCTCCCAAATCTATTGTACTCATAGTTTGACATAAAACTCCAACCCTCAAACACATCTTCTACTATCCTCTTTGCCTTTCTTTCCTTCACCCTTGTTTCAATTAAACCTCCAAATAAAATAGATTGATCTCTCACCCAACTTTTTACTACTCTATGTTTAGTTTGCTTGTTGAAACCCCTCACATTGCAAAAGAAACTAGCCATATTATAGATGTCTGTGAGAACCCTTTTCACATCTGGAATATGATTAGAAGCCTCTGGTACCACTCTGTGATTTGTCTTGGATAATATTGGAAGATGCTGTCTCTTCCCTCTCTTCTTTTCACTCAAAACCTACTCCAAAATTTCTGCATCTGTAACAACTGGAGCAGAATCCTCATCATCCTCTTCCTTACTTATCTCTTCCTCATCATCAACTTCTTCCCCATTTTTCCCTGAATTACTCAAAGCAGCAAACCGCGAAGGCGTGGTAATGATTTGACTTTGAGTTTCCTGATTTGGACTCCTACTCGCTTTCTGAGAGACCTTCTCCTAACCAGTTATTTGACCTTCCTCTATCTCCTTATCCTCCATATGTTCTCCCTCTCCACTTTTGTTACTTTTCTTTTCCTTATCCACTTCATCACCTTGATTATCTCTCTTATCTTTCAAACCGTTTAGCTCACTACCTTCCTTCGCCTTTGATTTCGAGCTCTCAGAACCCATCTTTTTAGTCTCCTTTTGATCTTCAACCTTCTCCTCTTTATTCAAGGAGCAAAATGTGTCATAGTTTCTCTATTTCTTACATTTCGTACACCGAGCCGGGAGCCATGGATATGTGAATATCACTATGGTTTCTACTCCTTTTATGTTGTATGTGATTCTCGATGGTAGCTCCTTCGTTAGATCTGCTTTGACAAACACTTTAGCTTCCTCAAGATTCTTACACGCTAGTGTCTCGGGATGCAAGTGATCTGGAACTCCCACAGAGCTGGTGATGAATCCTAACCTTTGCCAGGAGTACATACTCATCGGAACATTCGTCAAGTGCACCCAGAGAAGTAACAGCTTCTTCATCGAGTCAGCTTCCTCCGGAGCCCATTTTGTAACCACCATTGGAACCCCTGCAATATTCCACATCCCTTTCCGCACTACCTTTTCCCTGACCTTTTCATTTGTGATCCGAATCCTCATCGTCTTCCCATCCATCTCATAAACATCCAATCGCTGAGTTTTATCCCCAAATGTCCAGATCTTGTTGATAATGGCATGAACTTTTGCAACATGTGGTGCATCTTCCATAAAGTTTGCTATCACAAAATCATCCCAAACGAATCTGCCTTTTCAATAATCGCCGACGGAACCATCACCAAATGTTTCTCTTCCTCCACCAATTCTTCGATCTCATATTTTTTCAAAATTCTCTTTTCCTGAACCTTCGAAACCCAAGTCGTCTTCTTCTCTCTCAACGAAACGGTGCGTTTTCTCTCCTCTCAAAAATAAGAAGGCGAGGTTCGAAGTCGGGTTGATTGGCCACATAACAAGGATTAAGACCACTTGGAGAGACTGGTTTCTTTTTCATGAGTTTTGTAGAAAATAAACCTTTTTTTATTAATTTTTAGGGAAATCTCTAATTACTTTACCTGATATTTTAAGTTTTCCAATCCAAACGGAAAAATATTAATAATTAACATTTATAAATTTTATAAATATAATTAATATAAAATTTTATAGATGATTTTTTTATTTATTATAGTGACATCTATCTTTATTTTTTTTAATATTCGCAAATACTTTGATATTATTTTTTATTTTACAATTAAAAGGTATTATTTTTTTTGTTTTGAATTGAAATTGAAAGTAATTATTAGGAGCATCTCCAAAACAATTCTCTATTATAAAGTTTGCAAAATTCTAAATCTGAAGTTTAAAAGTATTATGGTGAAAAAAACCAAAATTTTTAACTTAATTTTAAAACTATATATATTTTATACTATGATCCTTATATTTTTCATAACTAATTCAAATTCATGACACTTTTATAAATAACTAGAACATATATAAAAATATTACAGTAATACTAATTAACAAAATGCACAAAAATATAAAATTATAAACATATAATATATAACTAAAATTAAACTACAAATAAAATATCACATTAAGTCTTTAGTATTGTTGTTATCTAATTCTAGTTTTAATATTTTAAATTTTATCTTGACGTTTTTTTAAAAAAAAAAATTATATGTAAAATTTAAATTTACAAAAATAATTTTGAAATTCAGATAAGAATGTTTGAGGATTAAAATGATAAACAAAAAAATATTTAAGAATTATAAATATAAAATATAATTGTAAGTACCAAAATATAAATAAAGTAAGAAAATTTAAGTTTAAATTTTTGAGTAGTAACATTCTGTATCTAAAATTTCACTATTCAAAATTTTAAATTTTAAATTTTAGAGTTTTTTTTTGGAGAACCAAATTTTTTATATTTAAAGTTATAAAATGTATACAGAGAATTAGTACACAAAGAATTTCCAATATTTTAAAGTCTATCGTTTCTAAACGACGAAGTGCGTTCCAATATTTTAAAGTCTATCGTTTCATTTTAATAACGAATGTTTTTTTTTTTTTTTAAAGTCTAAATATATACTTGCATGCAGGTACATGCATACGTACGTGAATCTGAATATATACTTGCATGCAGGTACACCTTAACGTACCTATTCACGTCATGAGGTTGGTTTAATAGATCTAGTTAGAGACAAAACGATAAATATCTAAATGTTGGTTGCGGAACCTAGTAATATTGTACTAATAATCTGTCGACGTGAAAATCATATGTTGGAGCATAGTGTATATCCATCATTCAGTTTCAGTTTTGGATTTGATTCCTATTAAAAATAAAGTTGCCGCTATTTGATCAGGGATTGGATTTGAATCTACATGATACTACCCTCTTAAGAATCCCTTAAGAGACATGGTTAAAGATGCTCTTAGTATTATAACCGGAAACCTCTTAGATAAAATGTTTTGGGCTATGAAAGTCGGGACTTCAATCCCCCAACTCTAGAGACGGGAGTCCAATAGCGTTCTATCAAATTTGGCCGTCATCACTTAGTGATTATTGGAGAATATTTTAGTCTTGTAAATAATTGAAACATAAACTTTTTAATAACGAAACAAAATTTCTGAAAGATGTTTTCAAATTTTGACTTTTTCCTAAATTTGAGATTTTCTGAATCAAATACTAAACAATATACTATTATTCTCTATGCAGCTTTTCTAGTATTGGTTCATTCATGATCTGATATTTTCAGATCATTGGACCGATTTGAAGTCATCGTAACTCCTTAGTGGTCATATCAAGATCAAGGACGGACACACTTAAATCATTACTTATTGTGAGTTTGATACCCATAGTGCATGTACTCTAGTTAGTAGTTACCATCTCGATATCAAAGCCAGGCCAAGTATGTTTTGAGATTTTTCAGATTTGGATTAAGCCAGTTAGGCAGAATCGGACCCTTTCCAATCGATGACACATCTACATGTTTACCAATATTAATTTTAAAAAATTCATAAAAGTTCATCACCGTCATGCCCCCAACACCCAAGTGCCAACTATTTGGCTACAAAGAGATTCTCTTTTTTGAAACGAACCCTACAATATGAGTCCTCTACCGTCAGATTAAAAGCTTTTTCCTAAATCAACAGAGTAGAATTACACATCTAAGTGTATAATTTTGGAGACATATGGCCTTCTTTTTGCTCGGCTTTAGCGTTACACATGTTCAAGACATGGGACGCTTATCATAATTGGGACAGCAAAGTGAATTATTTACAACCTTTTCAGATCTACATTATTTACAATCACGTCGAAAAAGTATATATTAGTTAATATTTAGACTAAATGAGCAGGAGAGGCCATATATATGGTTTTCTATTTTTTTAAGACTTTTCATTAATGATTTCGTTTTTTATTAATGATTTCTCCTTATTAATAATCCACAATTTCAGTTTTTAAAGCATATAATTATCAATAAATATATTGGGATAAAAGATCCCACATTGGAAAGATGTAATTGCCAATTGGTTTTAAGTAGGAAGCCCAAGAAACTTAACCTACCAATAATATGAACTATTAGGGCAGCATCATTGGAGATGGTCTTAGAGAGTAACTTAGGAAGGAGGGGGCCACAAGAAAAAGAGAGAAGAAAAAGATTCGCAGCCGGGAAAGCTCATATAAGCTCCGATGCTTCTTCAGTTTCGCGGACTCCGCTGCCACGTGGCGGTCGGCGATTGGTGAACTTTTAATTTTTTTTTTAAGATAAAAATGAAAAAAAATAAAAATAAATAAGCACTCCCACCATGGGTTTGTGCGTTCAACATATCCTTAGTATTAACTCTCAAATTACCAAAAAAAACTATTGGTCTCGAACGCTATGAAAGATAAAAGGCTAAAATTATGAGATTTACAAAGTTTATCAATTGTAGTGCCAAAAAAAAAACAAAGTTTATCAGTTGACCAGAAAAAAAAAGTTTTTTTTTTTAAGAAGGGCTTAACCAGAACAAAAAAATTGCCCAAAAGAAACAAAATTTTTCCTCATCTCTATTTTTGTAATGGAAAATGTATACTTTTGAATGTCCTAATAATTATGTTATAACGAGTTTTTTTTTACTTATGTTATAACGATTTGGATTGACAGTTAAGACGGTACTATTCATTTATTATATGTGTGACCATATAAAAACTTATAGATGTTCGAACTATATACAGTGGTGGATGACAGACAGGCATCACTGGTAGTTGAACCGAACGAATTGATCTTTGTTATTAACTTACTCTCCCGTTTCCATCTGATTTCCAGTTTTGTAGACATCATTCCTTATGATTATCGGTGCCTTACTATTTACAACGTTTCGATTCATTTTCAAACAAAATTATAAAACAAGCGGGACCTAGTAATGGGTAGCCGTCCAATCCTTTTACCAGCTTTTCTGCTGGGCATCTTTACAGACTGCGAGTAAACCTTTTATCGGAAGAGAAACTATATCAATCACAATTTCATATTTTCAAAACTAAAACTAGATTGTACTAAAACTAATCATAATTACAAAATTAAATAACTTAATGCTTTGAAAAAGTATATAGTTAATGACTTGACAGTAGTCGGTAGAATTTAACGGTCAAATTATTTATATTTTGTAACTAGGTGTTTTGCCCGCACATGCGGGCATATTTTTTTTTACGAATAGTTATTAATTTATATTTATCAATACAAAATAAATATAATAAATTATTATTTTATGTTTTAAAAAAGCTAAAATCAAAACATACAAAATCTTTTTATTATTTTGATAAACTTTTTAAAACACACACATATTAGATTTATTTTTAGAAAATATATATTTTTTTTACAAAATATATTTATACAAATATTTTTGATTGATCACTATTTAATAATAAATTATTTTATATTTAATATTTTATAATAGACAACCTTATTTTTAGATACCAACAAAATATATGTAAAAACTATCTCTCTTTTTTGGAAATAATACACGTGTCAGTGGTCGAGTGGTATGTGCTCCCTTTTGTTGTCCGCAAGGTCGAGGGTTCGAGGCTACCTCTCGCAGATTTGTGATGATTATCTTGAGGGACCTTTAAGCCCAATACGGAGAAGCTCAGATCTACTGCGTGTGGCCGCTGGTGGGTTAACATAGAGTGATCACCAGCCTCCCTGAATGCCTTCGGCGGGATTCCAGATTCCAAAACGGTCATTAGGTGTTAGTCAGATTCCTTTCGAAACATTCGGATACCTCGGTCATCAATTTTTATTCTGAAAATTTTATAATCTTAATTTAATATCAATTAGCTAATATAACATATAACCTAGTCTTATTAATATAAAATTTATTTTAAATTATATAATAAATAAAAATACTTAAAATCATGTAGAATATGACAGGTAAAGAAAAATTTAATAATGATTTATTTTATATCTTAATCTCCTATAATCGACAATATTGTTTTCAGGTAACAACAAATTATATATAAGAATTAACTTATTTTTTGAAAAAAACAATATGTTTTTATTTTAGTATCAATTAAATAATATAAATATAGCATAATATTATTAATATATAAATTATTTTCGTTTATA
>JABAYD010029231.1:0-11109 GCA_014822095.1 Diplotaxis tenuifolia | reverse complement strand
AATCCATATGGATTCCTCTTCATAGGATATCTTAGCACTAAAAGAGGATTCCAAACTCTTATTTTCAAACACAAAAGCATTCCGAGCCTTCCAAATTTCCCATAGTAACCATGGAAATACCTGTCTTATATGTATATCCGTAGTTGAACTCTTAGCGATCTTGATCAGGTGACCAACATTGAAGGAAATTGAATTGGGAGAGAAACCTTCGGAGGGTATTGGAAAATGAGAAAGCTCCCACGTGACACGTGCTTTAGGACATGTAAAGAGAACATGACAGATACTCTCCACATCAGTACCACATACAGGACAAGTAGGATCAACTGGAATTCCTCGGGTATTTAACCTTTGCTTAACCATTAAAGCACCAGATAAAGCACGCCACATAAAATGGTCAATTTTTGGTGAAACTTTGATCTTCCACAGGTCTTTCCACAATTGTTTTTCAATAGAAGGGAGAGAATTTCCTTGAGGGTGATCAAAATCCACCAGAGCCTCTAACAATTTATACCCATTTCGTGTCGAGTATTGTCCATTTGGTGTGAAACCCCATCTGATTGAGTCCTCAAGTACTCCTGATGGTTTCAAAAGTAATATTCTTTGAGCATCATGTGGTGAAAAAGTTCGATGTACCAAAGCAGCATCCCATTGATTCGAGCCCTGAATGAACAAGTCTGAAACTTTTAGCGCTAAATTAATGGACTTATTCTCACGATACATTGGAGGCCTAGGAACAGTGTCAATGATCCAGTTTTTCGCCCAAACACTAAAGTCAACCCCATTGCCAATATGTCGATACAGTCTCTTTTTTAATAATTCTCTACCGTGCATGATACTCCGCTAAACATACAACAGACGTGTCCTCATTCCGCATTCAAGAAAATTCACATTTTTTTAAATATTTACCTTTAAGGATTCGAGCAACCAAAGAATCAGGGTTATTCCAAATTCGCCACGCTTGTTTCCCTAGCAAGGCCTGATTGAAACGCCCGATATCATGAAACCCAAGACCACCATGTTCTTTGGGTTTACATAACTTTTCCCAAGAAACCCAAGAGATCTTTCCTTTTTTTATCTCCACTACTCCACCAAAATTCAATGATCGCACTTGTAATTTTTTCACACAAATCTTTTGGTAGCTTAAAAACCGACATTGCATATATTGGCAAGGCTAAGGCGAGCTATTTTATAAGAACTGCCTTGACCCCATCGACAATGTTTTAGAGTACTACCCTTGTAACATGCCTTCTAGTTTTTCATTGATAAAATTTAAGAAATATTTTTTTGAACCTTGGAAACATTCAGGAAGACCAAGATAAGAGCCTTCTCCACCTTCCTTATCTATACCCAAAATCCTTTTTATTGTCTGTTTGGTCTCATCGGCTATTTTCTTTCCAAAAATGATGGAGGATTTCAAAGGGTTGATCATCTGGCCAGATGCATCCCCATAAAGTTTTAATCTTTTTAAGATTTCTTCACAATCCGTAGTAGAGGCTTCACAAAGTAACATGCTATCATCCGCAAATAGTAGGTGGTGAACAGAAGGGCTGGCAGCTAACTTTATACCATGTAACTTTCCTTGTGTTTCAGCTCTGTTGAGGACGTGAACCAGAGCTTCGGCACATAAAATAAAAAGAAAAGGGGATAACGGATCTCCCTGACGTATTCCTCTTTCTGGTTTAATAAAACCATGTGAACGTCCATTAAGTAACACAGAGAAAGTGACCGAAGTAACACAGGACATTATCCAAACGATCCATATACGATCAAATCCCAACCTTTCCAATAAAACTTCGAGAAAGTTTCATTCCACCCGATCGTAGGCTTTTGACATATTTGTCTTAATAGCCATACTTTTCTTACCTATTTTATCATTAGGTCTCAGTCCATGTAACAATTCATGCGCAATGATGACATTGTCTGTGATTAGTCTGTCCCCAACAAAGGCCCCTTGAGTCTCCGATATGATACTCGGTAGCACCACTTTCAGCCGATCGCATAAAATACGAGAGATGATTTTGTATTGTACACTACAAAGACTAATGGGGCGCATATCCTTCATTTCCGTAGGGTGTAAAATTTTTGGTAATAAAAATAATTGTGTATGATTCCAACCAGCAGGAAGGGTGGATCTTTGAAAAAAAGCCTTGAACTTCCTCAATAATTTTCGGTCCCACGATATGCCAATATTTTTGATAGAAAAAACCAGTAAGACCATCTTCACCGGGAGCACTACTACCTTTAATCCCAAAGGCAGCTTTCCTAATTTCATCCGGAGTAACCTCTCTGGTTAAGGCTGCGTTCATCTGTGGAGTAACCCTGCTATCAAACCCTTCAAACAAAGTTTCCAGATCGCTTGGATTTGTACTAGTGAACAAATCTCTGAAATACTCTGTAGCAATATGACCTTTTTCAGAATAATGTTCATTTCCAAAGATATCTTTTAGCATTAGAATTTTGTTTCTCATTCTTTTGCCTTTAACCACGTTGTGGAAATAAGTAGTGTTTCTATCCCCTTCGCGTAACCATTCCTCTCTACTTTTTTGCCTCCAGAAAATTTCCTCTTCCCTATAGGCCGCAGCCAGATCTTGTCTTATCCTTCTCACCAGACCAAAAATGGGGAATTGCTTTGAACTTTCTCTGTCCAAATCCAGCTGTAGCCGTTCTATCCTTGTTTTAGTATTCCAATCATTATTCCTTTTAAGTTTGGCCAATTCTTCTCAACATCGAGCAATATGATCAAGAATACTAAAATTTGAGTTAACGTTCTCTACGTTCCACCCACGAACAATGGCTTGCTCAACCCCTCGCTTACCATACATACGTCTATCGAAATAAAATCTTCCCCTATGTAAATTCTCAGGTTCAAGGGAAAACTCTATATGTAGAGGTCGATGATCAGAAGGCCACATACTCATATACCCCAAACTTGATTTTAAAGCATTCATATAAGCAAACTTTTGCTTAGTCTCCATAAGAAATAAAAAGTCGGGAAAGGACTAACGTCAAAAATTCCGAATACGTTGAACTGTGTTCGAACCATCAGCACCTCTACAATTCCAACTTAAAATACTCATTAAATTAAATTCTTAAAATAGCCCCGTAGAGCCCAAATTATAAGGATTTAATGGTGACCAAACCCCAAAACCTCTATATTCCATTGAGATGTCTAGAATATCCCAACTTTTTTGTCCACCCATGCTTAATAGTACAACCACCAGAACCGAATCGCCTTGAAAGGCATACCCTATATATCAATAGCTCAAATTATAACACTCCCAATCTGACCTACTAGACCATGCATACAATATGATTGAAAGCCCCGTCGTAGTCGGACTAAGATCTTTTGGGAAAGGATCTCTATCAATGACGGTTCCATGCTGAGCTAGTAAAAATATTGGAAAGTTATAATCCCATACTCTCCAAATACCCTTCATAAACCAAAAGCTCATTATGTGTCCATCCACCATCTCATCATAAGGAAGGCCCATCCATCTTAATCCTAACATATCTGTCACCATCGAAGTCCGTCCACAAAAAATCACAATACAAAGGCCAACCAAGCAAAACCAGCGAAATAAGGGGCTTGCAAACACCAGACAATACATAGCACCAACCTCCCCCCATATATTTATACCCACCCCGACATCTTGTATTTTTACAATTAAAGCACTTACGGACCATTATCAAATACATGCCCCATGTATTCTCAACACTGAGGTGATCATTACCGTAGCTGATCCAGAACAATACACGCCCGATCTGCTCTAGACCACGCCCCTTCTCATATATAACCAATAAAATCCAGAGGAAAAATCAATCTCCAAAGAGTACCAACCAACTATCTCAATAAAACCTAGCCAACCCACATTGATCAACCACTCTTTCCCCCATGTTACATTGCCTAACCCAAGGCTAAAAACAAAAGCCACAATCTTAACGTGGCACGGACAAAGACCAGCATAACCAATGTGCCAACCTCTATTTCCAAAAGATCTAAAGAAATCAGACATGCGATCATAACATATTCCCTTATCATATATAACCAACTATATCAATAAAGCCTAGCCAACCCACATTGATCAACCTCTAGACCACGCCCCTTCTCATATATAACCAATAAAATCTAGAGGAAAAATCAATCTCCAAAGCGTACCAACCAACTATCTCAATAAAGCCTAGCCAACCCACATTGATCAACCACTCTTTCCCCCATGTTACATTGCCTAACCCAAGGCTAAAAACAAAAGCCACAATCTTAACGTGGCACAGACAAAGACCAGCAGAACCAATGTGCCAACCTCTATTACCAAAAGATCTAAAGAAACCAGACATGCGATCATCACATATCCCCTGATATATCTTTACCCTATTAACCACTTCCTCCCAAATTATGATCACTTCCCACCTGCTTCCTGCGCCAAAACCCTTAACAACATCCCAACAGATTCCCCCTGCATCCTTCTCATGCCAAAAAGACCTCAGGGCCAAATCTGTAATCATAATCCCCCTGTTATTAAAAAATTCACTCTGACCTTCTCCATATCTTACCTAAAAATCTATAAAGAAAAGCCACTCACCTTCATCATCAGCATACAAGTACCCCTGAAACATCATTTCAAAACTAAACCCATCCAAGTAGTGCATAAGCGGCATCCATACATAAATATTTGCAAACTCAAAACACAAAGAAACCCAAGAATCCGCTTGCAAACATTGAAAGCAAGTATTATTAAAAGCCATCAGCCACACATAAGGCCAATTATGAAACAAGAAATATAGAAAACTCCTTGAAAAACCCAAGGAAACACAACCATGAAACAAAAAACAGCAAGACCCACAAATATGGTCTAAGGATTTCATCAGAGAACCCATCATTATTAAAAAATTGAAAATAAAAACTGGAAACCCCCGTCTTAAGCCTTAATTCGGTTGGTATCTTGGCTTATAAGCCTTCTTCGAGGCCTTTCCTCCCGCCCTAGAGATCGCTCGAGCCAGGAGTTGCTTTCGAGGTGATAACATAAGCTGAGCCGCTCGCTTTTTAGCATTGCCCTCTATGGTTACATGTCCCACCAAGTCCTTGTCAGCACCCAACTCCGCTCCATCCTCCACCGTAGTCACCACTGTCTCATCCTCACCTACCGGGAGAACATGGCCTTCCTCTTCTGTCTCAAGGAAATCAGGAACCTCCGGAATTTCTTCTTGATCCCACTCCTCCATATCTATACGATCCTCCATGATGAACTCTGAATCAGAACCGAGAGGTTCCTCAGTACCTAACGTCTCATCATTTAACTCCGATTCTTTTCCTCCATCCCCCATTGGTCCTTCAGCAGCCGAGGTAGATTTCTCCAGCATATGAGTTTCCTCCACCAGTACATCCGCAGACAAATCAGTATTTGCGTCTTTAGGATCTTCCTCGAAAGTGAGGGACTTACGTGCCTTTGACCCATTTCTTCCCACACTACCTTCAGTGAGATCACCCTTTGAGGATGATTGACTAGCTTTGAAGGCATCAGCCATCATCTTTGGGTTCTTCCTTGCTTCACGCCCTTCAGCCTTACTAGACTGCTGATGAGAGACTCTTGGATGTGAGTCAGACCTTTTGTTTCCTTTATCGAATTGTTTACCATTCAAGGAAGATCCTTCTCCCCACTCTCTTGGGGCCATGTCCTGCCTGTAATTGCCTTGTCTCTCCATTGCCAAGCCTTTCCCTTTATCCCTCGCGCCTCCTCTGTTCTGATGGGGACGATGATTTCCTGGAAATCCTCCAGAACCATGAGCTCCATTCGGTACAGCTCCTTGTAACTCGTTATTTTAGATTCCGTATCCACCACAGGCACTGGCATCACCTTCACCAGTTTTGGACACTGAGTTTCATCATGTGTTAGCATAGAACACTCTTTACAAAACCCAACAAGCCGATCATACGTAAGTGTCACCATAACCTCCACACCCTCCTCGAAATCTACTGACAACGAGAAAATCATAGGTTGGAAGCCATCCAACTCCACTCTAACACGTCCTTCGTCTAGATCCACCTCCCCAGTGACCTTCCCTAAAACATCTCCAATACTCCTGAATGTTTGTTCATCCCATAGTTGTAAAGGGATGTCCATGACACGCACCCAAAATGTAATTTTGGAGGGGTAATTGACCTCCAAAACCGGCCTCCATCGAACCAAGGAGAGCAGCCACAGATCAAAGTGGAAAGGCTCTTTGTTCAGGACTTCATTGATTTCCTCCTCATGAACAAAATCAAACTGGAAACGTCCCATTCCAAGGTCCGTACCCGTCACTCTCCCTTCAACATTCCAAAACCGCGGAAGTAAGAACAAAAGTGTCTTCATTTCTTGTTTCTTAGGGTTCATACACCTACCAATGAGCGTATTGGAATACTTTGCAATACGTTTGGAGTTTTCGAACCGAGGTACCTTCACTCGAAACACTGGCTTAGTACCTTCAGCCTTTTTCCCTTCAGACCTCACCATCCATTTTCCTTGAGACATGACTAAGAAAATGAGGAGAGCCCATAAAGAAGCTAATAATTTAATACTCAGAAAAAGTTGGAATAGTGCTGAGAGAGCTTGTGTTCCTTTAGCCGGAATATATAGAACTTGTAGATCATCAAACATATCTCCGTCTTCAAGCCACATGCATCCAAGCAATCCAAAAGGATCAATCTCGTCTTGTAATTTTAATACACACATCACAACTTTCCTTCTTCCATTGTTAACAATAATATAGCGCATCACCCATCCAGAGCCTCTTTCCTTTATCTCTCCCCAAAGAGATCTGATCCAGAGCAACACCATTAAGATCCATCGATCTCCTCCTAATCCGTTTTTGGAAACCAAATTGTGTCTTGTGTTGAAGCCAAAAGCCAGATCCTTTCGCCAATCAAAACAGATCCTAGATACCTTCAAACCCAAATCGCATCTCTCAAAGATCGAATCTACCAGATCTCCTAAAGAACCAGAAGAATCCAAATCTTCAGACCTTTTGAAACCATAATCCCCAATATCACCAGGAGAAAATAAAAACCCAAATCGCAGAGATACCATATCAGATCTTCGTTATTCTTCAAAAATCGCCATCCGTTCCAAGCCCAAAATAGATAAACCGAAATAGTTTGGAACCTTCCACCAAGAAGGTATTGTTGTCTCTACAAAGGAATATCCAAGTTTCAGATCATTAACTACTACGCAGGGCACACGAAGCATAAACAGGGATGAAGCTCAATGATTTGATCCTTGTAAAACATGACCTAAATGATACTTTAGCTGAGTGGTCTAAGGTGTAGTGTTTCGTCTCTAAGGGTGTGGGTTCGAATTTGACAACCTATATATTTTAATGTTATGTAAAAAAAAACATGAGCTGTACTACTACATACCTTAGATCTTTCTTTCTGTTTATAAGGCAAATACCACCACATGGTGAGCGTTACTCTTCTTTGCCAAATATGTAACTAGAATCACAAAATGTATCTACTTGAGCCAACTTTGAGTTTGTCTTTTTTTTACTCAGGATCATCTCACTAAAAGCTTTTATTTTAACAAGTTTCCAAAAGCATTATCGTAGATGGTATTCACCCAACCAAACTGTTACAAATCGCAAACTATAGCGCACAATTGTTTTTCAGTTTCTCACGAAAGCTAAGTTACAGAAGCATATTAATAAGACCATAAGGTTTGGCAGAAGAGATGCTCAGACAAATTTATCGAAGTCCCAAAGCTGGGCCAAGAAAAAAATATTTCTTGAGGTGTGCAAAAGCAAGCAGCAGCTTTGAAAGAGTGGAATCAAACTTCTCCCAATATTACATTGACAATTGAACTAAAACTACAAAATAAAAAGCTATTGAAAGAAAAGAGTAATACGCATGTACACAAGTCTCTCAAGTGTTGCTTCATATATGAATTGCATTCTCCTCTTACTTTTCCATGTTTTATAGAGCTTCTTCACTTGTCAAACTCCCATATCACCCCTCCATCCTCTGCAACACCCCCCACAACACACACATGTTCACAATTATTAGTAACCTAACTCTATACAATCCTCAATGTTACATAATACACAATTTAAATCTCGCAACAACAGGATGATGAATTCGCCATATCACAATTCACAATTATTCCTTTAATCCCAAATCTTGACGCTAAACCTAAACCCATGTGTTCAATGTTTACCCTAAGGAGCTCATTGCCTACTTCATTCATACCATAGCTAACAACTACAAAACCCAAGAAACAGGGGATTGATAAAAAAAAAGGAGGAACCTTTGACTTTGTTGTTGATCCAAGCCTCGATAAGCATACCAGCACCGATCCCACCAAGGACAAAGCTACCATAGAAGGCAAGAGCCTTAGGCCAAGGCTTCCTAGGGAGGAAGTAAGCTTCGTACTTCTCCTCAAGCCCCCTCGGGATCTGTTTTCTCGCTCTATTCACCATTTTAGCTCCAGAGCTTGGCTTCTTCTTCTCCTTCGTCTGATTCTCATTCCCCCATTCTTCTCCTTTCCATGGATCCTTCGCCGCTTCACTTCCCATCTAAATTTACCCAAACTAGACAAGGTGAGATCACCGGGGGCATATAATTATACAAATCAGAGAGAGGTAGAGAGATTTACCTGTCAGATCCTAGGGTTTAAGGACACGATGATCGTGTCGGTTTCGGACAAAGGTTCGACGAGCGAGCGAGGACCTGATGCTTGAGACACGATGAGACCTTTTTTAATCAGATTAATTAGTTTACGAACCGTTGGATTAAAATGCAGAAGATCGAAGCGCATATTTGACTCGCCCAACCTTCTCTTTGAAGGGCATATTTGACTTATATATACAAGATCCATGTCAAATGAAATATGAAAAAATTACACTAAAACTTCTATAAATTAATATACAATAAATTAATAAATTTTTAATTAATAAATTTATCTGATACTAATTTAGGTCATTTCAAAATTTAACATAAAACGATAAAATAATAAATAAATATTATTTAAAAAAATTATATGTAAATATATGGTTCTAATAAAACTATAAATTAGTAATTTATATGTATACATATTTTCTGTAAGTAAAAAAATAACAATATGTTGTTTGTTTATGTTCACAATAGAATTATTTTTATATATTTTTGATAAGGTTTAGTAATTTTATATCTAAAATCACATTTAAATTATATACAATATATATTATAACACCAATTAATATAATAAAATTAATATAAATATCAAAAAAAATAAAATAATTATTATTATTTATACATAAAATCAATTATTTTTCCTATCTTAGAATAAATATATCTTACAATAAAAAATTTAAAATAAAAAAAAATACAAATTAATATCTCTATAGGTTAATAAAATTTTAAAGTTTCAACATTATTAATTTATAGAAGTTTTTCTGTGCATCAATCTATATTTTTACCTCATCGCTCTATTTTTTTTTTAGTTTTATTTTGCTTATGATTTTTCTTTTATTCTTATATATATATGCAGAAAGTGTTGAGATATTGAATGCATCTATCTTATTAAAATTGTAGTACCCATTAAATTTGTTTGGAAACTTATATAGTAGTAATAAAGAGTTTAATGTTGTTTGACTATAAGTTTAATAGAGTTGAGCTTTTAAACATTGTTATAATAGAATTGGTCTTTTGTTTAATTTATTTTGTGTTATGGTTTACTTTGATCATTTAGCCAATTGTAGTAATTTGTGTTTTTAGTTTATATTTTATATAAAGACTATATCCAATTTTATTTATTGTTGACAAATTAAAAATAACATCATTTTTAAGATAATAACAATTTACATTTCAAATAATTTAATACTCAAATATCTTTTATCTAAAGTATTTTACATTATTCAAATTATCATAAAGACACAAAATACTTGAATGGTTTTAACTAAAATATTAAAATTTTGTTTTAGTAACTAGATATTTATCCGAAACACCTCCCCTCTCCTAAAATCAGTTTTACCACGATTAATATAAAATTAACCCTAAAAATCGTAACCAAACCGTTATCATATTGGAACAAAAAATCTATCTGATATTAGTCGGTTATTATAATTGTTACCAAACCCAGCTCGAACCAAAAGAATCGAACCTGACGCAAATCAATTTACATAGATAACCGAACAGATTTTATATCTCTAACTCTAAAAAAAATAAAGAATATAAAGAACCCAACCAAAACTGAACCCAAAATCAAACCTCAATTCTATACATTCAATACGATCACAATTTCTGAAACAATGTACTAACAAATTAAGTTAAATTCGCGCCGGTGCGCAGATCAAGATCTAATATGCATTATTCTGAATCTCATATGACCCAAATTGAGAAAAGTTTAGGCACATTCAGATTATCCGCTAAATTATCAGTCTTCAAAGCATTTTAGTACTCAAAAATATTAATCCTTGTTGACGAAATCAGATTTGATGAGTTTTGATATGAATGTACAAGATTTGTAATGTGAAATCTTACAATCACATATTTCCAAATTTCTTACTGCCGAGTTTGATAGTGGTTGAATTTGAATTCGCTGTATTTGAGAAGGAAGCACGAATTCGATGGTGAGTTATTTGAAAAGTATTTTTGAAAAAATCAATGTTAATTACAAAGAGAATAGCTTGATATTTATAACATTTTTTAAAAAATAAAAAAACTCTTATATGATTGACATCAAAAAAATCATTTAAATGACTTTTCAATTAATATATAGTAGGATTCTATATGTTTATTGTAAATATGTTGAACTGTTTCGACAAACTATAAACAAAAAAGGAATAAATAAGTGAAAGCCCTAATGACATTTATCCTCTTAGTAAAAAAAACACTAATCCCCTATATATTAATTGAGAAACATTTGAAAAGATGTAACATTAAATTTGTATTAATTAAAAACTAACTCAATCTTACGTGGCATCTCTTTATGTCTTCTATTTCAAAATAGAAGGATTCTACAGTTTCTAACATAAAGTATAGTCTAAAAATTATACTATCTAGCAATATAATATTTCGTAGGTTATAGTTGGTCGTATATATCAAATTTATTGTTTTGCTGGCTTTCCTTAAATAAAACCTACGAAATTACCTAATGTGAT
>JABAYD010029226.1:0-12531 GCA_014822095.1 Diplotaxis tenuifolia | reverse complement strand
TGATGGAGCTTGTTGAGTCTTCCATGAATTTCGATTATTGAGCTCTGAAGGCTGTATAGTCTCTTGTTGTATCCTTCTGCCAATTGATCAACTTTATAATTTATATTTGATAGCATTTGGTTTTGGACCAGAGAATTCTCCGTTTGCCAGTTGAGGACTTTCTCATCTTGACTCATTTGGTTGGTACCCGAGGAATTAACATCTTTAGATATAATCTTCGGGCTGTGAGCGATATCATTTTTAATGAAATCTTCTTGCGGAGGATAATCAAGTGGATTGATCATCATGAGCTCCTTTGATGGCTCTTCCTTCTTGTCTGAGTACTGGACGATGAAGTCGTATTTACCATCACCAAGTGGACCGACAGTAGGGTCTCCTTCGATGTATCTTTTATAGAGCGGATCTTTCTTCATGCGTCTTCTTCTGCATTTTTCATTGTCAGATTCGTACTCTGCTTCATGACAGGCGTCACAGTTGCAAAGGTCAAAATAGCAATGTCCATCTTCACTCTTGAAAGGAAATACTTCATTTCCATTTTTTTGGAAATAGATCGGCTGAAGGGATGTACGATTTGTTGGTTTATAGTCGTATCTGTCGTCAAATTGTATGGCGAATTGAGTGAACAATTGCTTACGGAATGAAGATGAGCGCGGTTTTTCGAATTTGATCTCCGTTGTTCCGTCGTTTCGAGAATGAAAGCTTACGTTTGTGGATTGAACAGGAGATTGTGTGGCTTGATGGAGCTTCTCATAGCTTGTGACCCATGATTTTGGTAGTCTTTGCAGCAACTCTTCTCGGGCTATTTGTCTTGGGATTTGTACGGAGTTTGGTGCTTGTGATGCCGATGTCACCTCGAGATATAGAGCTTCGTCTGACGAGGGTAAGACAAGATCAAGAGCGTGGTCTTGTATGCGATAGACAATTTGGTGATGTAGAGTAGCTGCTACACTCTTCTCTTACATTGGTGCTCCGATTAGTTGAAGTTGAACTTTGAGAGTCTTCAGGAGATTTGGGTCTTGTAATGATACATTAAAATTTGGAAACAGCGTAACAAATACTGTTCCTGCATTTAATGTCGTCTGGACTGTTCCGATACAGGCTTGTTGATATGACTTTAATCGGGAATCGATTAAAGCGATTCGAGCTACTAATGGAAGACCTTTTCTGGCATGTAAGGTCAAACCAATTCTCACTACTCCGAAGTGGAGGTGAGTATAGCCTTGTTGCTGCCACACTCTTGGTAGATTGTCAGGAATGTTGAGAGAGATGAACTGTTCTTCTTTCGTTGCTGGGACTTGACATGATGAGAATCTGCTGGCTTGGACATACTCCATAACCTTCTGGCTAGAAGATCGCCTGATTAGTTCACGAACTCCTTTGACGGAGAAAGTGCTGGTTTTTTTTTTGCGAAATATTCATACGGTTTACTAATGGAATGGTTGTTTCTGGTAATTGATCACCGGGGATATATTCTATTTCATACAAAGAGTTAATACTGGA
The DNA here is from genome assembly GCA_014822095.1 of Diplotaxis tenuifolia. NCBI lineage: Eukaryota > Viridiplantae > Streptophyta > Magnoliopsida > Brassicales > Brassicaceae > Diplotaxis > Diplotaxis tenuifolia. The sequence continues at coordinate 11,031 of JABAYD010029226.1, read as the reverse complement.
TAAGGATGATCGGCTTTTACTTTTAGGAAAAGTGGAGATTGCAAATTGAGAATCGATTAAAGGTTGTGAAGTAGGCATATTTAGAGAAGTTGTTTTCCAGATTTCTTAAAACAAACAATCATGAACAAAGATTCAATCAGCCATTACACAAGTCTGAAGTTAGGCTCTACCATCATGATCGACCCTGAATCTCATATATTATAGCTAAAACAAATTATATACAATCTAATTTCAGAATGAAAATTACACTAACAAACAAGGATCCTTTTTGTCTTTTTCCATTAAATTATTTTTCCTGAATAATTTGTAAAGTTCTTAAAACAAATGTTAAAAAAAAATCAAATGACAAAATCCTCAACACAAAACTACACAACACATCAATAACATACTTGGCCCCACTATTAAATCCTGATTTTTTTCAAATTCAAGTTAAAAAGCAAATTTTTAAAAAACTTCGTAAAAACCTGTATTATTTTTAATATCTATTTAAACAAACGGACAGTAACCAGGGCTTATCTGCTGCAGAACAGGACCCGGACTGTCTCAAACTACTAACTGGACTTCCACCCACACAAAAATCTGCCTTTGTGTCCGAAGCTGGCTCTCGCTATACATCATCATCTCCTGAGCATATAAGAGAAAGGCGTTTAAACTCTCACTCTAGAAAAAATCTACAGAGGAGCCTAAATTAAAAGGGAAGTTATCAGACCTTGATGAATCCTCAGATGCTGGAAGCTCGGCAAAGAAGAGCTTGAAGTTTGATTCTAAGGTTACCCTCCCCACAAAAGATCCAAATCTTCCTGCTAAAGTGCTTCCTGAAACAAAAACCTCTAAGAGTTGGTATGAGAAAACGGTGGAAGAAGAAGAGAAGGAAGCTTTGAAAGAGGATACTGGTCTTCCCGAACCTACTTTGAGAGACAGAGATATGGCGGTGGACGATCCCAATGCTGAAAAGATTCTAGAAGATGCGGATTGGGCAGAGGATGATGGAAGCTTTGATGAAAATGATCTGATGGATGAGGATGATCTATTACTGGAGGAAGAGGAGGACGAAAACGATTCCGAGATACGCAAGTCGAAGGCGTCAAAAATCGATAATGTTCCTAGCTGATGGAAGGGAAGCCCAGAGGCGGTGACAACGACAGTGATAAAGGAATCGGAGACACAAATCATTGGAGACAAGTCCCGTCTCACCCGCTCGCCGTCAGTTGGGAAAGGTACTGCGCCGTCGTCGAAGAAGAAAGGTTTTCCGAGCCCAGTAGCGGCGGGCCTATCATCGAAGAAGAGAAACTTCCTGATGGGCCGAGCTTCGCCTAATTCAACAAATAAACCAATCAAGGCTAAAAACGGGAATGGGTCTGCAAAAAACGGGAATGGGTCTGCAAAAAACGGGAATGAGTCTGTCTGATTTTGGGCCTACTCCTGCTCCTTCGGGCCGGGCTTCTTCTCACTCCTTGGAATCTACAAAAAAGGCCCATCAAATCCAAAACAAATCAACCAAGGTGGGAAACAATAAGCCACCTAAAATCCCGAGATGAATACGATTGCGTGGAATTGTCGAGGGGCGGGAGCCACCTTGACAAAGGAGCACTTGAATGAATTATTCTATTGTTTTTTACCTAAGTTTTTATTTTTATCGGAGACCAAAAACAACTGGGCTTTTTTGCAAGATGTGCTAGTTTCTTTTGGCTATGACCAAGTTTGTACCGTGGACCCGGTTGGTCGAAGCGGAGGTCTAGCCCTTTTTTATATGGATGATCCCTCGGTTTGTATTTTATATGCAGACGAGCATATTATCGATATTAAAACTAGATTTGAAGGACACGTAATCTTTATGTCTTTTGTGTACGGTAACCCCGATGTACGATATCGAGACCTAGTTTGGGAACGATTATCACGCATTAGTACTACTCGTAGTGGAGCATGGTTTATGACTGGAGATTTCAACGAGCTCACAGGTAACCATGAGAAGAGGGGAGGAAGACGTCATCCAGAAAGTTCTTTCCTCCCCTTCCGCATCATGTTAGAGAACTGTGGTATGCTTGATTTCCCGTATAAAGGAAACTCTTTCTCGTGGGTGGGAAAAAGGACGAATGGGAAGGTCAAATGTAAGTTAGATAGAGCAGTGGCCAACGAAGAATGGCATACATTTTTTAACCATAGTATCGTCGAATATCTACAACTATGGAGATCGGATCATCGACCAGTTCTCACGAGAATCCAATCCAACACCAGAAAACCCAAGAAGAACTTTAGGTTCGACAAACGCTGGATAGGGAAACCTGGCATAAAGGAAGCGGTAACCTCGGGATGGGGACATTTTGATGAAATTCCTATTCGGAGTTTTCATCAAAAAGTTACCTCATGCCGAAATAAGATAAGTACTTGGAAAAAGAATAATCCGACAAACTCAGCTGTATTGATAAAAGAATTAAAACAAAAGATAGATTTGGCTCAAGATGATGATAATTCTACTACGGAGGAGCTTGAAGACTTAGGAAAACAATTGATTATGACATTTAAAGAAGAAAATACTTTCTGGGAACAAAAGAGCAGAGACCAATGGCATAAACATGGAGATAGGAACACAAAATTCCATCATGCCACTACAAAACAACGCAGAGCACATAACCATATCATAAGCATCAAGGATAAGCATGGGAGGTTGGTAGAAAGTGAAATCGAGGTAGAGAATGTGGCTATTCAATACTTTCGGGACCTTTTCTCTACCTCTTCTCCGACGGGGGTGGATACATCTCTTCGTTTCATTTCAGAGAAAGTTTCTCAAACCGACAATATGCTACTCTTAGAAGTATCGTCGGAACAAGAGATCAAACGAGCCCTCTTTGAGATCAACCCAGATAAAGCACCAGGCCCGGATGGCATGACAAGCAAACTTTTTCAAAAGTTCTGGAGTGAGATGCGGAAAGATATTATTAGATTGGTACGAGGTTTTTTTCAGACGGGCAGTTTCGATCCTCGGTTGAACCAGACAAACATCTGCCTTATTCCCAAGAAAAAGAAACCCCGAGATATGTCTGAATACAGACCGATTAGTCTCTGCAATGTTAGCTACAAGATAATATCTAAGCTATTATGCAAGAGACTTAAGAGGCTTATTCCACGATTGATCTCAGAGACACAATCTGCATTTGTGGAGAAACGGTTGATCACTGATAATATTCTGATTGCACAAGAGAACTTCCACGCACTACGGACCAACCAGAGGTGCCGGGAAGACTTTATGGCCATCAAGACTGACATGAGTAAAGCCTACGACAGAGTTGAATGGAGTTTCTTGACGACCCTACTGCTTAAGATGGGCTTTGATACACGACTTGTTGACCTCATTATGTGTTGTGTCACATCGGTCTCATATCAAGTCTTAGTCAATGGAAAACCGAGAGGGCGGATCCTACCAAGGCAAGGCCTGAGGCAAGGAGACCCCCTGTCCCCTTTTTTGTTCATACTGTGTACGGAAGCCTTGATCTCCCTCCTAAATGGAGCAGAAGAAGAAAAGAAGATTGTGGGCCTTCGTGTGGCGCAAGCAAGCCCAAGGATCTCCCACCTCCTATTCGCCGATGATAGTCTTTTCTTCTGCAAGGCAGAAGTGAGCCAATGCAAGGAGATCATAGACATCATTGATATTTATGGAAAAGCATCGGGACAAAAACTAAACGAGAATACATCTTCGATGTTCTTTGGAAAACAGGTGAGCTATGCTCGAGAACAAGAGAATAAGGAGACTTTGGGCTTCTCAGCTGAAGGAGGCATGGGGATGTACTTAGGACTACCTGAGCAGATTTGTGGTTCGAAAACAAAAGTTTTCTCCTATGTACAAGATCGATTGAATGGACGAGTGAAAAACTGGTCATCGAGACTACTGTCTAAAGGGGGAAAAGAGGTGCAGATTAAAGCAGTCGCGCAAGCAGTTCCGACATATCCAATGTCGTGCTATTTGATCCCGCAGGGCATTACCGATAAACTAAAGAGCACGACTTCTAATTTTTGGTGGAGTTCGAAACAGAACAGCAGAGGTTTACATTGGATAGCATGGGACGAGATCTGTACCCCTAAGGATTTAGGGGGACTAGACTTTCGCGATCTCCATGATTTCAACTTAGCACTTCTTGCAAAACAACTTTGGCGTTTGATCCACTATCCGAAATTCCTACTGGCACGTGTTATAAAAGGAAGATATTATAAATGGAGTTCCCCCTTGACGACCATCGATCTTACTCACCTTCATATGGTTGGCGTAGTATCATGGCAGCAAAACCGCTACTCATCTCGGAACTCAGGAAGAGGATTGGTTCGGGTCGGGATACTAGACTGTGGAGTGAGAGCTGGATTCCCGATGTAGTCGCCCGCCCACCCATTGCAGCCGACCATATTTTCTACAAATTACCCTCACTCCCTATACAGGCCCTTATTAGGGATGATACTAAGGAGTGGGATATACAACGTTTGCAAGAATACTTCCAGCCTGGTGATATCCCCTTGATACTCGGAATTAGACCCTCCTGTTCCTCCGCCCCAGATGGTTATGTCTGGGACCATACAAAGATAGGACTTTACTCGGTTAAAAGCGGATATGATCTGCGCCAATCGAATAAGAGGGGCCTTACACCTGAATTAGTCCTCCAACCAAGCTTCATGGGTCTTCAGAGTCATGTGTGGAGGCTAGAGGCCCCTAGTAAAATGAAGCACTTTCTGTGGCAAGCAATCTCAGGCTGTGTGGCGACAGCAGAAAGACTTACTTACAGACACCTGGGCACTGATAGGACCTTTCCTAGATGTGCTGGCCCAGTGGAGTCGACCAATAACCTCCTTTTTGAGTGCCCCCCAGCCCTGCAGGCTTGGGCATCGGACTATCCGTCCATTCCGGGTGTCTTCCCGTGTAGTTCTATCTATCAAAATATGACTTACATTTTTTAGGCGAGAAACGATAAACTCTTTAACGGTAAAAATATTTCACCAATGGATACCTTACGACATGCTTCTCTGGAGGCGGGATGTTGGAGGAAGGCAAATGAGAGGGAGGACGAAGACCGAGTCTTTGACGCCACCCCCCCCCTCATAGTGATTACTACGGAGCTCCCGGATGGCCCCCGAATCCCTAGCTGCCAAATCGATGCCTCATGGATCGAGAATGGCACCGTTAGTGGTCTAGGTTGGTGCTTTAAGGATCACATGAGCTCTGAGTTTTCCGGTCTACGGGCATGTAGGAGGAGCAGATCACCCCTACATGCGGAGTTGGAAGCCCTACTTTGGGCAGAGACCTGTTTGAGAGATATGAAGATAACCTCGATTCGGCTTGAAACAGACTGCAAGGACTTAGTAGAAATGTCTACCAACCTAGGAGACTGGTCGGCCTTCACGAATGAGATCGAGCTGCTTCAGCGCATCCAGGAGGACTTTGAGGATGTGAGTCTGTCTCATATTCCTCGGGATAGGAATGAACGGGCTGACGCCTTAGCCAAAAAAAGGATACACTTTTTCCCATATAGATCAGACCAGACCAGACGGAGGTGCTCCCAGTCTGTTCACCACTTGATCTAGCCTAATTGGGAGGCGGACAAAAAAAATTAAATAAATTAGTTTCTAATATATTGTATATTATTTTTGAACTTTTCATTTTATTTCCATATCATTTTGCTTGAAACAAGCAATACAACTTATATATATATATATATATATATATATATATATAACTTAAAATTAAATTAAATTTACAACCCAGTTAGATCCGTGTGGCCTATTGACCTAACTGCAATGTCAAGTTGATGTTTGGTTTGATATTCAAAACATTGATGATAAAGATAAATTAATATCATCCAATATATAAATAAATAGAATAAATAATCATTCATAACAACAAAATATGTGTAATTTTAAATTTATATAATATCATTTTAAATTTAAATAAAAATAAATTTATTTTATATACTTAATTTTAAGATTTTTATAGTGATTCTTTTTTACCAATATTTTAAAGATATTAAAATTACAGACTAAAATATTACGGTAATTATTATGTAAGTTATTGATACCAAAATAAAATGAGGATTCTGTTAAAAAAACTAAAAAACCTAATTGTAAAAAAATTGTTTCATCATTAATAATGAGTCTTGCATTAACTACAATGATTTTGTCAATTGTTATCTTTTCTATTTAATTTAACATTTTATTTCTTTGTTTTTTAGTTATAGGTTTAATTATATAATATATTTTATATATATAAGCAATATAATCGGAAATTCTGTCTAACAGACTAGCCGCGAATAGCGCGGCCAAAATATCTAGTAAACATAAAGTCTTCAAAACCTTGAAAGCTTAATCCCCAATCGCAACCATAAGTCTTTTGCTTTGTTTTTTTTTCTTTCGTAATTGAGTAAAATTCTGTTGACAAAAAAAAAAGTAAAATCTTTTTTCGTTTTTTTTTTTTAATATTTACTTTTTACAGATCGACTCAATAAGACAAAAACAACAGTGTCAATTACAAGTTTGAATCAAACAAAATTATCTAATTTTAAAATTACCAATTAACTTTGTTCATTCATTATACGCATTTTATCCATTAGATCAATGCATTCCGCTTAGATTGTTCTGAGATTTTTAAATTATCAGTCACTATTTTCGAATGAAGATGGTAGCCACGAGAAGGTGGGGTTCATCTCATTCAGGCATGGGCTTTCAGGGTTCCAATCAGGTTTCGGTTTTATCCAATCTGATTTCGGTTTTTCGGGTTGATAAAAATCAGCCTCATTTGGATTATATAAAAGTTCAGTTCAGGACCGGTTCGGGTTCTATCGGATTCGGGTCGGGGTTAGTAAATCTTCAAAGAACCGGTATAACCCGTTATACTTTCGGGTTCGGGTCCAAATCGGTTCTTCGGTCTAAAAATACCTGATTTGTACATACTTGGTAATCAAAACATAAATAAAAATGGTTCTTCAAAATTAAAAAACCTGATTTTTAACTATTTTTTAACCAAAACATAAGTAAAACTGATTCAAAAATAAGAAAAGGACATCAAATATCATCGTACAGAATCAAACGGAAAGTAAATATAGTTATTAATAGAAAGAAAATCAAATAAATGAAAGCATCAAACGAAAATCAAGTTCTCATGAAATGATAAACATTATTCAGTGAAAACAAAACCAAAATTTAAAAACTTCAAGTTTTAATTGATATCTTCAACTATCAACCTTCATGTAATGGATAACTATTTTAGATATAAAATAATATTTTAAAGTATTTTGGATACATATTAGGAATTGAGATCATGTTTGGTACAAATTATTTTTGAGATTTTGAATGTTTCGGATTCTATCGGATATCCATTTAGATTCGGGTTCGGTTCAGATAATACCCATAACCCAAAATAATATAAAACAAGATTCATTCGGTATTTATGTCGGGTTCAGATCAGTTTGGATTCATTTTTATCGAATCGGGTTCGGTTCGGGTTTTGGTGTTCGGTTTATTTGCCCATCCCTATCTCATTGTTTCGGATGTCGGTTTTCTCTTAATATCACCAGGATAACTAGTTTTGGACAATTTCATCAAGCACGTAATTTTTCACTGACCATGAAATTATAAACAATGTTAAAAAGGACAGAAATAGCAAACCTAGGAGAGAGCCATCATAACTTCGCTATAACAATGACCGAGGATGAATAGCCTGACAAAGAAGACACATAATCTTTGAATAAAATGGGCTGCAATTAATGGAGAGGAAGTCTAGCCACTAGCACTTTAAATCCTGCTAAAAAGAAAGAGACCAGCCTGCCAAGACGATCAAGCACTTGGATAGCCAATCTAAACCCATGTCTCCTCGCCAGCACAATCCCATTAACTGACCCAATCAAGACTACTAATACACGCCATAGTCTGAACCAAAATAACATAATTCGATCTTTCGAGAACTTTTAAACTACTCATCGACCAAGAAACAAAGAGAAATTGTCGAAGTGTATTTGAAAGAAACAATCACTCGCGAAATGGTAGAATAAACTCGCAGCAGAATGAGAGAGATGAAATACAAAGGAAGAGCAACTTCAATTGATGGAGAACACCATCCCATAGACAACAAAGCTTCTACTCACAACTGAAACTTATAGATGTATGTATCTTCACAAAGATAAAACATCCACGCAACAACCTTATCTAAGTGTACGAACTGATCGATAGATGACTGCCGTCTCCCTAGCGTGAAAGCTAACAGACAACCATCGCACGACACCAACCACCGGCGAGAAGAGGGAGATTTAAACGCCATTCTATCAAACATTTACTCCTCGGGATACAACACCATAACAAACCAAAGAAGAGAAAACCAAGAATCGTCATGCGCCTCAACCTTAGCAGAACTCCGACCAGATCGAGAAAATAAAACCTTGACCAATTAGATTCTTCACCATAAAAAGCCGACTCCACGTGCTTACTACCCTCACTGCTTTCACCGAAACTCCAAAACGACGGCGACTAACCTTAGATCTAGTCCTCTCCGGAGCCAAATTAGATGAACTCTCGGTGGATCCCAATCCATAGAACCAGGTTTATCAACGGTGCCCTGTACGTTTCGTGAACGGGAGGAGAATTCCAGACGCGGCATCCGAATGCAGTAATTGGATGCAGCAATCAGATGTTGTTCGTTTGCGATTCTGGATATTTTGGATCATGCGTCTAGAAACTGTATCAAGATGCACCTTATCTTCTCTTTTGGTATAAACATGTATATAACTATATTTAAAAATTCAATTTTCATGTTTTAGTTTGTAAAAAAATATGTTTAACTGCAAATAAAAAAGACATAAATAAGAATAAATATTATATTCAATTTTTCATGTTTATAACAAAATAAAAACTCAAAGTCTACAATACAATCTTGAATACTAAAAAATGAACCATAGTTATCGTTCATCATTCACCATTCGCCATTGTCTTGACTCAAAACATTCAAAGACTGAAACATTCAAAATTGAAACATAAACCTGAAACATAGATGCTTTGAAACATGATTGAAACATTCACCAATCTTCGAATGTCTTGAACACTCGATCCTGAAACATGTAACAATACATCACACACGCTTCCTACAAACAAATAGACAACTATAAAACACAGATGCTTAGGACACAGATTCAGCGTATACAAACTACTCTCATTCTACTCTCATTCAATTTCAATAAGCTATATATAAAAACTCTTCACACATGCTTCCTTTCACATACTAGACCTTCCTAACAACTTAATGAAACATATATCTAACTCTTATGCTAATCACAAGCGCATATACAAAAGTAGCTCAGGAAAGCTGAACAAGCAAATATAACCGGAAAGTGAACAGCATCCAAAACAATAAGCTTAACCAATGCAAATTCAAATACAAACCTCCTCATATGTGAAGCTAATATGGAAGCCGACTTCCTCTTGCTATCCTTTCAGTGATGGCATCACGTCGAATCTCCATTGCTCTATCACCAGATGGAAGGTATGGAGTATGCTCAGACTCTTCTACTGCTTGGTCACCATGATGTTCATACTCATTTACCGTTTCCCAGTAAGCGAAATCTCTGTCTTCATCCGATGAATCTCGAATAAAATTGTGAAGTGCCATAGTAGCTGTCACAATCTTCACCCACTTTATAACATCATACTTTGGATGTTTTCTATCTAAAACCCTCCACTTCGCTTTCCAAACACCAAATGTTCTTTCAATCACAGAACGTAAACTAGCATGCCTCCTATTAAACAGTTCTCTAGAGTTTGTTGGTGGTCCTCCCCTGTTAAACTGGTCAAGATGATACCTAGTTCTACGATGCGGACCTAGATAACCAGTTCTAGTTGGATAACCGGAATCAACTAAATAGTACTTACCATCTGGTGGATGAGGGAAGAAGGGTTCATGTGTTGCGCAATGTGTAAGAACTTTCGTGTCATGAGCTCTACCAGGAACTCCCACATATGCGTAGATGAATCGCATTTTCAGATTGCATACTGCTAGAACATTGATTGTCGGTTCTCCTTTCCTGCCTCTGTACGGATCCGGATTATCAGATGGAGGGCGAACAGGTAAGTGAGTTCCGTCCAAAGCACCAATGCAGTCTATGAACGGCATGTACCTATAAAAAAAAAAACACGTAATGAAGAGATCATGATTATAAAACAAGATGAAGAGTCTTATAGCAACAATACACAGAAAGCTCAGCTTCTAACCGATATCCTAAACAAAATCAGTAAAAAAAGGAAGAGAACATACCTATCATTGTTTACTAGAACAGGACTTGGAGTAGTAAACTCTCCTCTTGCTGGCTTAATGATGTCTGCAGCAAGCTTTAATAGACCAGAGAGAACTTCATCTAATTTTCTTTTCACTGTATCTAATGAACGTTGATATCTCTCAGCCAAAGCTCGAGCTGTTAAATCTTGTGCAACCATTTCAACAAACATTGCCACACTCTCTTCATGATAGACATTGCAAGATTCTTCAAGTTTATAGTGTTCTTGAAGCCTAACACACAGATTCATAAATGTACCTTGATTCATCCTAAGGATCTCAAAACATTGCTGGTCACTCTCAAACATGAAGCGTTGAACACGGCGCCAACCTCCACCTCTGTTACTTCTAAGTCTTTGTCGAGGAAGAGAAGGAAGATTTGCAACTCCATAAACATCTTCCAGCATATGATACATGATCTCTTCCTCTTCTAACATCAAGTCCATATCATCATCCTCAGTTAGCAATGCAAATGTATCTAGCACCTGCCAAATCTTATATATAATAGTAGAGTTTCAAGGCTCCTAAAGTTGTCCACGTCAGCAGGCGAGTGGGCCCGCGTGTATTTACGTTTTTGAAGAACTTTATTGAATTAATAGTTTCCACGATGGAAGTAAACAATGAATGTTCGTGTATCCGGGTGGTCAAGTTGATATCTTTATGGTTCCTTCCTCGAGTGTGCAGGTTCGAATCCCTTTGGCTCCATGTTTTGTTCTTTTTTTTGAGGTTTTAATTAATTTGGT
>JABAYD010029203.1:0-11136 GCA_014822095.1 Diplotaxis tenuifolia | reverse complement strand
GAGGAAAGAGAAGAGATCCTGATTTGACTACACACAGACAAGGCGGCTAGATCTAGGGTTTACTCTTTACACCTTTTCTCCGACTTGTACGACACGGTTAAGCTCTCCGAGCGACACCGCGTCTTGTTCTCTCATTTCCTCTTTTGTAATCACTCTTCCTTAATAAAATACGCCCCCATTTCGCCATTTATAGCAATAACGCCTTTGCACGTCCCACTGACGAGTTCATTCACCTCGTATTACTGATCAGAAACCTAACTCGGTACGAAGATGCCGAGGAGATCGATCACCGGAAACTCTGAAAATCCGGTCGTTTTTTCTTGCTTCATAGTTTTTGGCATTGTTTGTTCAGTGAAAGAAAGCGATGGACACCAACAACGTAATTTTTATTTTATGGCCCAAATGATTTTATTCTATGGCCCAAATCTTAAACCAATATGGTAAGTTTCGAACTCAGGATGTCCAGCACATTTTTGAAGCATGCCGTACCATTCGACCACGCTTGGGTGGTTTCAATATTAATTTTCGTGCCTTTCATTTTTTATTTGTTTCAAAATATAAGTTCTAAGCAATGTTAACACTATATATTAACACTATATATTAACACTATATATTATTTAGCGACTAGTCGAGGCGTTAGACGCCACCAACCCATTCCGATTAATCAAAAGTCCGATTCCGTCTAGATGACCGCCTAATTTATTTTACAATTATTTTTAATTATTTTTTAAAATAATATTTTATTTTTTTTATTTGATCTAAAATATTATAAGTGCAACTTATTTACAAAAATTTGATGAAAATTATATCGTATTAAGTTATAATTGTGTGTTTTATACAATTTTAAACATGAAAATGTATTAATTTTATAAAAATTGATAAATTAACATGTTTATAACATATTAAACAATCTAAAATTTTGCATCACTTAATTTTCGTTTAATTCCCAATTTTTACGCTAGGGGCTCGACCAGATCCAAAAGCACCTAGGATAATTCCAAGCATAGGTCATTATACAAAGAAAGATCGAACATGTTCTAATGATGATTTTTTATTTTATATTATAATATTTTGTTAGTGTAGAAACTTTCAAGGCTCTATGGACTGGAATACTGGTAGAGAGAGGAGAAGCAATTTTAGGTAAGCCATGTTGAGAACATCGCCTTTCAATTGTTTGAAAATAAATTTTTAATGACTTTTTTCGATGTAAAGTCATCAACCAAATATTTTAACTTGTTCCAGGTGCAATAATGAAAAAATGCGATACTTGGAACTAAATTTTTTTTTTGAAAGATACTAGAAATTAAAACACGATCAGCCTTCCAGGTGCATGCATTTGCGTAGTATATTATCCGGTCAATGATAACGAAGTCATGTAATAAAACTCTATATAAATCCTGGTAGATATAGTTTTTTGTTTAAAATGACAATATTCTACAAACTCTTGGTAAGGTGTAAAAACTCATCATCAACATCAACAACAATAAAGGACTTGAAACTAAACTCAGAAATTTCCCACAAAAAAAAAAAGAGTAGACCGGAAAAACACTTTAAATTTGTGCATGTATGTAAAACAACAACAAAACATGTTAATTGATGATGAAATACACAATTTGGATTTGAAAACCAACAACAAAACATGTCAATTAATGAAAATGGATAAAAATATTAGCATGTGGCTTTAAAAAATACAAAAGGCTTTAGGCGACAGATTGGCTTTGGAAGAAGGTAGTAGGCTCATGTGGGCTTCTTCTGTTCGCCATATCTACGCACGTCATAACTATTTTCATGTATATATTATCTTTTGAATAATTAACAATAAGACATTTAACATTTTTTTTTAAAGTAACCGTTTATATCCTCAGCGATATTTCGATATTATTACATCCCCATCCGTATATAATATCGTCATACACACACAAAGGTTTCGTCCTTGCCACTTTTTATCCCATTAATGGAGGAGAACAACAAGCGAAGCAGATTCAGAAAAATCTGTGTCTTCTGCGGAAGCCACTCTGGTCACCGAGAAGTTTTCAGCGATGCTGCCATTGAACTCGGCAATGAACTCGTTCGCTCTCTTCTCTTCTCTTCTTCTTATCATTGCTTCTCCTTTGGTTTTACGATTAAAAAGACATAAACTTTTCGAAACATCAATGAAAGGAATCAACTTTTTCCAGAAAAACAGAGCTTTTACTCTGTTTTTGAATACCAAAACACGAACTTTTAAGTTTACTTGCTCGTTCAACATTGCTTTCATACAATGGGTTTGTGGTTTGTTTGTGCTGTGTCTATTAGAGACTTTTAGGTGTCTTCATCTGTAAATATTTGTTTACTTTGGAACGGTGTAGGTGAAGAGGAAGATAGACTTGGTTTATGGAGGAGGAAGTGTTGGTTTGATGGGTCTTATTTCCAGGAGAGTCTATGAAGGTGGCTTCCATGTACTTGGGTTAGTTTCTTAACAGTCTCCTCTTACATTTTTTCAAACTTCTCTGAGGGTTTCTGATTAGATTCTATGTACTTGCAGGATCATTCCCAAGGCTTTGATGCCAATTGAGGTATGTATCTTCCATGAAGTAGCAAACTTGGGCTGAGTTTTGGAAGTTTATCTAATGATGAATGTGTTTCAAATGTTGTTCATCTTGTTGCTATATGGATTAAAGTTCAGAGAGGACTATGAGTGATGATGTATATAGTTTTTAGTTAGATTTGATGATTTCATGCTTTGTTTTTACCATATCTTATGAGTTTGGGTTTCATCAGATATCTGGTGAGACAGTTGGAGAAGTAAGAGTGGTTGCAGACATGCACGAACGCAAAGCTGCAATGGCACAAGAAGCTGAGGCCTTCATCGCCCTCCCTGGTGAGAAACAAGTCTTATATACAGAACCAAAGCAACTTTTTAATGCTGATTTTTTTTTGTTTTGTTTCAGGAGGTTATGGAACTATGGAAGAGCTGCTGGAGATGATAACATGGTCACAACTTGGTATCCACAAGAAAACGGTATATTCTAACAGTTTCCTTTGCTATGTCAAAAAAAAAGATGCAGAGGACTATTAGTTCCTTCTATGTTGATTTCGTTTGGGATTTGTTATCTTGCAGGTTGGTCTACTGAATGTTGATGGGTACTATAACAGTTTGCTTGCTTTGTTTGACACTGGCGTTGAAGAAGGTTTTATCAAACCAGGTGCACGTAATATTGTGGTTTCTGCTCCAACAGCCAAAGAGCTTATGGAGAAGATGGAGGTACATAAAAAACTTAGCCTTACCCTTTGTTTCTTGTAGAGAGTTATGTTGCAGATTCCACCAATATTGTTTTCATATTCTTTACAGGAATACACTCCATCACACAAGCATGTTGCAGCGCACGAAAGCTGGAAAGTTGAAGAGCTTGGAGCTTACCCTGGACAACAAAGCAATCCACAATGAAGAAGAAAAAAAAAAAGATTAGTATTGGTTAATTTATGCTTCTTCCATTTCAAGTTTAGCCTCTGCAGAATCCAGCAATGTGTGTATAAGAAAAAACTCAAATCTTGTTGCAATTTGAAACAGCACACTGGGTCCCCCAATTTGATTGCTGATTATGTTGGTTAAGTTTGGTTTCTTGGGATGTTCTGTATAAAGAAGTCTCAACCTTGTTTTGTTTGTTATGTTGATTTTGGTTTCCCAAAAGAAAGAAAGAAGGAATCTTATTGATTGTGGGAGATGCAGAAAAGTCCCACAAAGTGTCGTATCATCGTGAATGTCTATTAGAATAGAGGAGTGTGTGTGGTCCTGTGTTTGTTTCATTCGATGGGTTCAAGAGAAAAGCACAAAAAATGTGATGATGGGTTTCTTCTTTTTGCTATCTCTTGTGGTGGGGAATGATTTGGATTTTGGATATGTGTGTCTTTCACTCTCTTTCTTCTACGTTGGATTATTTTGATTAAGCCATTGGCTAGTTTTAAAGGTGATGATGATCACCTTCATGGTGATAAAAACATTACTATAGATTGTGTTTTGAGGTACTCATAAAAGGGTTTACAATAGATTCGGTCAAAGATTGATGCATAGTTTTAAAAAAATAAAGAAAAGCATTAGTATCCCTTTAAAACGAGTGCAAAAATTTTTTTAGTGTCTGCTTACCACCAACCATGAAGCCTTTTCAGAAAAAAAAAAAGATAAAAAAAAAAACTAGGTGAGAAATGTAACATCATTTAGCAAGAAAACACGCTATTATTGTAATATATCTAAAATAATATAAAATTTTGGAAAATACAAATCTAGTTAAACTCTAAGAGACTGAGACATTGTATTTCATGCAATCTCTCATAACTACTTCCCGGTCAATGTAAAAACAATTAGTTAGACAGTTTCGAGTAAATGGAATCCATACATTGGCTCCCATTAAGCATGTCCTGTCAATTCATCAAACTCATGCGAATTTACTCTCGTTAGTCTCTTAAACCAATCTTTGAGTACCAATAATACCTTCTTCTTCAGTGTTGACGTCTTGAATGAACTCTACGATGGATTTGGATTGATGTCTTAAATCTTTGAGTAGCTTTTAGTTTACTACTTGAAATAATATTACTATATTTTAGTGAGGGGACCCAAAAGAAAATAAAAAAGCTGACTGGGAGAGTGGGGGAATTAGGATTCACGTGAAGGAAGATAAAGAGAGAATATAAGATGGTAAAATACAAAAATAGTAAAAAAAAAATGTGTGTGTTTGTGTGTGTCACTTCATTGTCAAACGTAATTGTCTCCCTCAGTTTTGACATATGTCCTGATTTGGCACCAAATATAGGTTTAGTCCCAACCTAATTTGATGTTCGGTTTCTCGTGCATTATACAGTGTGTTATCTCACTCCCATCTTTTTCTCTCTTCAAGAATTGGTTAACTGGTCCTTTTCACTTTCAGTACCGACAATTTACTTGCACATCATTGTCTTCTTTATTTTTTTCTCTCAAGATATTATTAATACATGCAAAACGAAAAGAATACTACGCACGGAAGAACTTGAAGACTTTCAAAGATGTATCACAAAATATATTAAGCTTGGATTTGGAAATAGAACTCTGTTATGGAACTTAGACTAGAGATAGAGCTGGAAAAGCTAAACGAACTAAATTTTCCAAATAGAAACTGAATCAAAATATGGGGAACTCATCTTTCGTATTTCAGATACCAAGAGTAACATTATAAATTTGATCCAAAGCTCTCGACTTTTAACTGTTCCCACATCTAGAATAGCAATTAGACTGCATTCCTTAGAATCTGACCTTTAGTCCACAAATTCAGGAGAAAAACTGTGTCAAACCAAACGCGCCAAGTAAATATTTCTTTGATGTTTCTCAAGACTTAGTCTTTCTCTTTTGATGGGGTTGATAAGAGATGGTGCAATGTTGCTGCTTGGATAACCGCACTTGGGTTTGTATCTTTCTGTACGTGCGAAGTCGTCCGCCTTATGCTGAAACCTCTTTCTAAACTGGTCTGTCTTGAACGCCTGAACGACCGCGGAAGATGTCTGATAAGTCGTGATGAAGTCACAAGTAACACAACACCTAGCATGATCAGTAACCTGCAAACAAAAAAAAGTTTCAAGACTCCCATCATCCACATACTATCTGCAATTTCCTCTATGTTCATGCCCCATAATGCTATGAGGAGAGATCTTTGCAATTTTTATAAGCGATGTTTCATCTCTTCTGATAAAAGAAGATGGTGAGTAGAACTTTACCATCCCAGGAGAAGTAAAAGCCGTCCAGATGGTGAAGTGGGCAATTTCTCACCAAGCGCAAACATTCCTGCAACCACACCTGTTACAATTGATGCCACTGCAGCGCAAGTGGACACTACAATTGCTCTCCCATGTTTTAGTCCCCGAGTCTGGTAAAGTGAAAAGAATAGAAGAATAAAACTAGAGTTATGATGAACCAAATATCCTTTATGTTACACACAATGGTGCAGTCCTCACTCAAATGCAGATAAGATTGAGAACATAGGAAAGCCTAGCAAGTACAAATTACCTGGTAGAAAAATCCTGTTCCACTACAGCATATACTAATCGAAATGCACATGGGGATGAACATTGTAGAAAACCCCTGCTCCACAAATACAAACCCCATCTTTGATACTACAGATGCCATCCTGTGATGAGACGAATTATAAACTATTGTCAGCTATGTAACCCAGCTACGAATACAGTTCACATAAATTTTAAGTCTCTTTTGAAATGCTTCTGCAGACACATCAGCACATTGGTCCGTGTATATTTCGAACAAACAACAGCAAATGAATGTTACTGGACAGGTAAGTAAATCCAAAATGACAAGATCTTTCCAAATACCCGAATAAAACCCCAGATTCCAAGCCATATATGATTTCTTCCACCACTTCATATTCCATCTGCACACCAAAATAAGGCTAAGTGTGGTAGGACATATAATGAAAATGACAAAAGCTCTTATCGCTCAAACGTTTAAACAATTAGAGAGTTTAGACAATAACATACCAGCTCCTGCTCCCTGCGCTGGCGTTTATAGATATGAAGCCACGCATTTAGTAGTACCTTTTTGCCAAGATTCAACCAATTATCAGAAACATCGCCATTAACACACTAATCAAGTGATACTATTCTTTGATATAGATGAAAAAGAATATATTAAACCCAATTGTTCTAACGGTCAGACTTAAATATGATCTATACAATAAAGGAAAACCCTAAACCAACATAAAGATGAACAGAGAAGATGCGAAAATAGGCAGACTTTTTCTAATGAAATACGATATAGATGAAAGGTACCTACAAACAAGATGGCAACAACAAGAGCTAGCCAGAGCAACTGGAAGACAGATATCAAAGAAGCTACTTGCTCCTCACCACCAGCGCCAACTCCTACAACGGAAAGGATAAATCCTCAAATTACAATCTAACATAAAACCTGAAACAGCCAACAACAAAATGCAGAAAAAATCCAACCTATGGTGCCAATGCCAGCCATAGTAATCCCAATCCAGTCAAACACATTCATAACTTCCTTGAGGTAAAAATGCGAAAAGACGGAGAGAATGGCAAGTCCACATCCTGAGACTGGCTGAACAACAGAGACCTAAAAAAACAGGTTTCCAAAGAGAGAGTACACAATCAGGAGCTAAGGTTTAATCAGCAAAGCCAATTTCACTCTTATCTTGGCATCCAAAAAGAAGTTTATACTTACAGGGGCAAGAGAGAGTGCTCTGAGCATCAACAAAGCCCCAAAAATGTCCATGAGAAAACCTAACGCCCATGGTTTATTAACCGCATATGCTCTTATCACCTGAAAACAATTCACAAATGGATAATCAAACGTGAGCTTCCCATATAACAGTGGCCACCACCTCCAAGGAAAGGATCATCAGGAACAATCCAATGTGTTTGAATCAGAATATGGATGAAGAAACGAAAACTTAACTCCGAGTCTATGATCCAAATCCTATATACAAGAATTGCTATACGAATGCGAATTATATGAATCCACGATTAAGAGATCCGCTAGAATCGGAGAGAGAGAGGGGACCTTGAGCTTGAGGGAGAGAGGAGGGAGGATGATAGTGCCTTTCTTCTGAAGAACCTTGCCGATGTTGTTACCGGCGGTGGCCGCAAGCGTCAGGCAAATCGACTCCCACATTATCCGATCTTCTCTCTAACGCCGACGAGAATCGAAGATATGCTCCGACTTCGAATTTTTTTTAATGAAATAAATTGATTTTGCCGATATTACAATTAGCCCCTCCCATTTTGTGTTATTGACAAGCCGTGCAGTATAAAAATAGTAATTACTTATTAACCCTGTTATAGCAATCTTTATTATTCTATGTATCTATTAAAAAGAAATCACGACCTCACTTTATGCGTGACTTTTTAGTTGGACCATCCTTAAATATTTTTATTAAATGCATTTTAATAAACTCATAATATTTATAATTTCTGACTACTTTAATCCTAATATCTTTTGATATCTTTTCAAATTTATATATATATATATATATATATATATATATATTAATTTTTTAAAAAAATCTGTTTATAAAGATTTTAACAAGATCTTAATTTTCAACAATTATATGTAAATAATTTAAATAATTTCGTGATTAGTTTTGCAATATATTATTATACATTAATATATTCAGTTATTTTTATAAAATAAAAAATAAATATTCTATCATACTTTTATCTATTATTTAATCACAATAAATCATATTAAAACAAATTAATATGTTTATCTACATATTTTAACAATATATTAATTTTAAAAAAGTTTATTTAAATATTTTAGCTAATTTTGTATTTAAAAGTGGACTATTACTATGCATTAATCTATATAAAGATATTGTTTCTAAAATTTAAAATAAAAATGTTATCCTACTTTTATCTATTTTATAACCATAATAATCAATCATGCTAAAATAAATCTATACATATTATAAAATTATATTAATTTGATAGATTTATAAAGTTTATTTTCCTAAATAAAAATATTTATATTAAAAAATATAATATGTGGACAAACTATAATTTTAGTATAAAATTAACATATTTTCTATTTTTTTATGCAATAATATATTATGTAAAATGAATAAACGTAAATATTACTAAAAGAAAATTCAGTTTTGAAGGATGGGTAAAAATTTAACATATATTAAATACAAAATAATTTTCAATTATGTTTTTTTCATGCACATATTAATTTGTTTAATAACTAAAGAAAATACAATAAGATAAATATATAATAAGAAGTAGCAAATACATGTAACGGTTTTAAACAATTGATTATTTACAAAATATAAATTATAAATTATTGTATTTGAAATAGTATATAAATATTTAAATATATAATTAAAATTAAAAATGTAAACTACTAATTATCTTTTTTCATCATACAACTAATTATCTAAAATAAATATATATGCATATAAATTAAATATAACACCCGCGCGGTTGCGCGGATCCAAGTCTAGTTTAGTGTATTATAATTAGGACAACAATATTTAATCTTAATATTGTTTGACTTTCATAGGATAATCTTAATATTGTTTGACTTTCATAGGATAATCTTAATATTGATAGGCCTTTAAATGAATTTCGTCGAGTGTTTTTGATACTCTAATTCAGTTTGGTAGTTGCCATAATCTCCCTTATACTGAAAGTAGACTTGAAGCAGAGTGAGAGTATAGAGTCTTCCACAAGTTTTCACGTCAATCGTCACAGAAAACCCTCAAAGAATATACTAACCACAACAAGGAATCATTTTGGTAACAGAACTTGCTTTCTGATATCTCAAGTTAAATTTTAATAACCTAAAAAGGTTTGCTAATCCAAATATAGATTGGTGATCTTGTTGAATAGAAACAAAACTTTTTGATGATGCGAATGGATGGTTACCAAAACGATGTGAACAAAACCAGCCAGGGAATGACTTGATTTATCACCGGATGTGATTAGTCAAAACACAACCATATCCAAGTCTGGTGGTAAACAAGATTATATATAACCATGAAACAAGAATGGATCATATCTCATGAACTTGCAGTGACACAAGAGAGAGACCTATCACAGTCTACCTTTGAGCAAGATTTCGGTAAACGAATAACCATAGCAAAGGGATTGATTCTCCACAGTACCATGAAAAATATGTAGAACTATTTTGATCATATATAATTTGTGACCATGAACTCATCACAGTTACATTGAAAAATACAACACACCATAGATATATTATAAGAGATAAAAAAGGGACAAATATTTCATCATCACCAGCCATAGAGGACCTGTGTATACTTCTGCTTAAGCCATCTAAAACTTTTTCTAAAAGAGCCTTTGACTTTACCTTCAACGCTATACATCTTATAACTCGCGACCCTTTTCTTCCTCAGCAGCTCCGGGTCCGTTATCCCCCAAGACGTCGACCTCGTTATTGACTTCTCCTTCTTGATATCGTATATGTTGTTCTCTGTCGCCGTCGCGTACGAGGCGCTATAGCTCCTGAAGTCTCCGGTTCTTGGACCGCCTTGGTAAGGCTGGATCTGCATCCCTCCGTTTCCATACTGTCGTTGACTACCATATTGATCCATTGAAGAAGCCTGCGAGAGTTCG
This sequence comes from Diplotaxis tenuifolia, assembly GCA_014822095.1. Taxonomy (NCBI): domain Eukaryota; kingdom Viridiplantae; phylum Streptophyta; class Magnoliopsida; order Brassicales; family Brassicaceae; genus Diplotaxis; species Diplotaxis tenuifolia. The sequence continues at coordinate 1,020 of JABAYD010029203.1, read as the reverse complement.
AGAGAGTTTTTTTTTTCTTTTTTGGAGACAGCTAAGAGAAAGAATAATTGAAGAGACAAAGGAGGAGAATAATATTGTATCACAAAGACTTGTTGTCAAGGACGTTTATATTGCTATTTTTATTTTTTTCTGGATGTTTTAAAAACTGAGAAAAAATCAAATAGGAAATATATAAAAAAAAAAGATACTGAAAGATAATGCATTTGGAAATTTTGACATTTTTTTTTGCTAAATTTGGTGCTGGAAATTTTGACATTTGAAATAATGTTTTTATTTAATTGCGTTAATTAATTTTCTAACCAATTTTCTTGTCTAGATTCTTTTGATATATTCAAATAATTTCTAATCAAACGCATGTATTGGTAGCGTTGTACTCCTATTTCGAAATCTGATAAAAGAAATGTTTTAGATAATGTTTTTGGTATTACCACATAATGATTCTGGTATATGGAAAATTAAAGACTAAAGACTCAAACTACTCCTAAAGTCCTAATTATAAGTAACAAATCAATTAGACCACGCAAGTCATCTTCAAATCAATTAATCACGCCAATTGATTTTGATCACTTATTTTGTTCTATTTATTTTGGGCAAGTGGGAGTTGACTGTTGACCGTTTGATTAGAAGAATGTTCAAAGGCAAGTTGCGTGTAATCATGTTCACAAATCCAAAAATTATTTGGCGTGATGTTGGTATTCACATATTCGTGGGAGCGTGACTACTAACTAGCAAACATACAGGACCATACACCACTTTAATCAATGGCTTAATTTTCACGAGCTATCATTTTCCCACACATGAAAAGTAGATTAATCTTTAAAAATCTAAATATCAGAAAGTAAGTTGATAACAATTCTGTACATAGTTTAATAAGTAGAAAGACTGAATTTATTTAGCCAAGACGATTTAAATCAAGAATAATTGTAAACACTTTCCCATTATGTATATATGTATAATGGATGTAATACAAAAAAACACAAATGCAGCGACGAAATTTTACGAGGAAAACTAACCCTCGTA
>JABAYD010029195.1:0-11790 GCA_014822095.1 Diplotaxis tenuifolia | reverse complement strand
TGATAATAATGAGATCTCAATAAACTATGCCATGTCTGGAACTCAATGGAACAGAAAAGATGTCGACATCACATATATATTTGCATATGAAGTAGCACTTGAACTTATGGAAAATGAGGATCATGAACCCACGTCCATAGAAGAATGCATGCGACGACCAGATTGGTTGAAATGGAAAGAAGCCATTAACGTGGAGTTAGAATCATTGAGAAAAAGAGGTGTATTTGGACTGATCATCCGGACACCTCATGATATTAAACCAGTTGGATACAAATGGGTCTTTGTGAGGAAAAGAAATGAGAAAGGTGAAGTTGTGAGATATAAAGCACGGCTTGTTGCACAAGAATTCTCACAGAGACCAGGAATAGATTATGAGGAGACATACTCCCCTGTGGTGGATGCTACGACCTTCAGATTTTTGATAAGTCTGGCTGTAAGGGAAGGTCTAGATTTACGGTTAATGGATGTTGTAACCGCATATTTATATGGTCCAAGATGGTATTGATTTGAAAAATAAAGAAAGTTCTCGAGAACAACATTGCATAAGATTGAACAAGGCTCTTTATGGATTGAAACAAAGTGGTCGGATGTGGTACAATAGATTGAGTGAGTACCTGGTCCAAGAGGGATACAAAAACGACCAGCTTTTCCCACGTTTATTCATAAAGAAGTTCAATAACATGGGCTTTGTGATCATTTCAGTCTATGTAGATGATCTGAATATCCTAGGAACCTTTGGAGAGATTTCTCAAACAATTGAATATCTCAAGAAAGAATTCGAGATGAAAGATCTTGGAAAGACTAAGATTTGTTTGGGTTTACAAACTTGAGTATGGAAAAAATGAAATCCTTGTGCACCAAATAGCATATACAGAAAAGGTACTCAAGAAGTTTAATATGGACAAATCTCACCCATTGACTAGCCCTATGGTCGTGAGAAGCCTAGAACCGAATACTGATCTGTTTGGTCCAAAGAAGGAAAATGAAGATGTCCTTGGTCCCGAAATGCCATATCTTAGTGTCATAGGAGCTCTGATGTATCTGGCATGCCACACACGACCAGACAACAGTTTTGCCATGAACTTGTTATCAAGATTTAACTCTTGTCCGACCCAGAGGCACTAGAACGGGATAAAACACATACTTCGTTACCTACAAGGAACGGAAGACTTGGTTTATATTATACTAACCAATCCAAAGATGGTTTAGTTTGTTTTGCTGATGCAGGATATCTCTCAGATCCACATTGTGGTAGATCTCAGACTGGATATGTGTATACCTACGGTGGTACAGCAATATCTTGGCGTTCAATGAAGCAGACCATGGCGGCTACTTCATCAAACCATGCCGAGATACTAGCAATACATGAAGCCAGCCGTGAGAGCATATGGTTAAGGGCTATGACCAATCATGTCCGAGTTGCCTGCGGGATGACAAATGGAAAGGACCCACCACTTGTGATGTATGAAGATAATGCAGCCTGCATTGCACAGCTCAAAGACGGCTACATCAAAGAAGACAGGACGAAGCACATTTTGCCCAAGTTCTTCATTACCCATTAGCTTCAGAAGGCATGCGAGGTTCGAGTATTACAAGTTCGTTCAAGCGAGAATTCACCTGATCTCTTCAACAAATCCTTGCCTACGTCAACGTTCAGAAAGCTCATACAACAGATAGGAATGAGTAGGCCTGGGCGTTCGGTGGCCCGTTTGGATTCGGTCGGTTGATTTGGATTTTTGGTACTATGTCATAAATTCCATTCGGTTTTTACTAATTATCGGATCGGGTTCGGTTCGGTTCCTTCTGGATTCGGTTCGGATCGGATTATAACAAATATATAAAATCGTCCAAAAATATTTTTAATAAACTAAAAAACATTAACAAAAATACTTAAAATATATAAATTATCCACAAAACTAATTAAAAACAAGTTAAACTACTTAAAATAACTAAAAGTAATTAAAAATAACAATAAAATAAACTATACAAATCTTAAAAATATTTTAAAACATCTAAATTACCTTTATATATATATATATAAATAGTAACATGTTTCACTAATTTCAGATATTGTTGGATCTAAATTCGGATTTCGGTTCGGTTCGGAGTGTATCCATAGTCCAAAGTACTAAGCTCTTAAGTCCCGTTCGGATATTTTTGTATAACAGTTTGGATTCGGGCTCGGTTTTTCCGGTTCGGGTTAAGGTCGGGACATCGGATTGGGGTAAAAACGCCCAGCCCTAGGAATGCGCAGACTGAAAGACATTAAGTGATGCATTCATTAGGGAGAATTCATGTGTTGTACTCTTTTTCTTTTCTTGATTTTCCTTTTTACCATATTGAGTTTGTTAGGAGAAGTTTTAAAAAGGTAACATCAAAAGCATGTACCAAATCTTGAACCGGATGTGTCAACTAAGAGGAGTGTTAAAAATTATCTAGTGGTTGACCCTTGTGTTTATCGTAAGTTATCTTAGTCGTTATTCTTTTTGTATATGATTATCATTATTTTTTTAGGATAATGATTATTCTTTTCTTTATGATGGTTTATTGCTTGTATATAAATGGGAGACATGAATAAGAATGAAATATACTTTCACAACAAAGATATATATTGTTTAATACTTGGGGTTATTTTTCTTAATATTCATAGCAGCTCCATTTATTAAGAATATAATCATAAACCGATATCTGGGTTAATTCAGTATGAAAGTTGACAACCTTCTCTTTTCCCTCGCGTGAGGATTCGTTAATACATGGCCGATATTATATTATACTATTTTATTAATATACAGTACTGAAAGAGTAAATAAATAAGAAGGGTGAAGAGTTGGCGGAGGAGTAGATAAAGGAACCTGCAGCGGAAAAGAAGGAAGCGGCGACGGCAACAGTAGAGAGAGAGAGATTATACCATTTTATGTTTTTAAATAGAAAGGAACACAACAACATTGTGTCTCATTTTAGAAATAAAATCTAACTATATATATATATGTAAAATAAAATAGATTTAAAATTCTGATCATGGAATATAATATAAAACTAAATGATAATCCGTGCGCATGCGCGAGGTGAACTTTTTATAGTAATGTTTGTTTATTTGGTTTTAATATCTTGTGATACTATAATATTTATCGACTGTAAAATGACGAATATAAACGTTTGTATCTTAAATTATCTTAGGCCTTGACGTATAGGATTTTGTCGGTTTTGGTTTGATTGACACATATTTTTATATTTTGGTATTATGCTCATAAATCTCATTCAGGTTCTACTAATTATCGGTTTAGATTCGGTTTGGTTCCTTCTCAATTTAGTTTGGATTAAATTGTAACCAATATCTGAAATCATCTTAAAATATATTTTTTAAATCTCAAAAGTTGACAAAAAAATTCAAAAAATTTAAATTATTCATAAATCTAATTGAAAATTAGTTAAACTATCTAAAATAACTAAAAGATACTTTAAAAAATTAAAAAATATTTCGAATACTATAAAATATATAAATTACCTTAACATATATAAAAACATAAATATATTCTACATATCACAGTTCAAATTTTAGTTTAGATCATAACCAAAATCCAAAGTACTAAGTTTATAAGTCAAGTTCTGATATTTTGTATAATGACTCGGATCCAAATTCGTTTTTTTCGGTTCAGATTTAGGTATATAGTTCGGCTTATGGTAAAATAAATAACTTTTAAGACTTCATATGTATGTACAAAAGGAAATTATTTTTTGCGATAAAATGACAACAGAAGATTAGGTTTTCTGCTCACGATTGTTTTTATTAATAACTTTTCATAAGTGATTTAATTTTCTATTAGCTCTTCATAAGTGATTTAATTTTCTATCTTGTATATTTATATCTTAACCTACTCAAGCTAAAATATTAAAATATTAAGATTTTAAACATTTTTCACTAAAACTTTTGAATTAACATATTTATATATTTTATATAGTATATAATTTTATTTAAGTGATATTAATATATATAATACTATATAATATGAATATCTACTAAAGAGACTTTATATTCCTACGATTTATGATAATTTAGATCCTGCCTGGAAAAAATAAAGTTAAACCATTGATTATTATGTAGTTAAATAATAATTATTAGAAACGTGTATTTCTACAATTAAAATGGCATAAATTCATCATTAAAAGGGTCTGTCGGATCTATGGAACAAAAACAGTTTTTTTAGTAAAAACCATGTCCCTATTTCCTGCGCAGCCAATTTTGAAATCAAAAGCCGTCAAAATACACCAGTTTATTTCATGTGGAGTTCAAATTTATAAAACCAAGTGCTTGTAATTCCTACAATGTATTAAGCAGTTTAAGTGTAGACTGTATGTTGACAAAAAAAAGTAGACCGTATTGATTCGCTTTCAAAATATTTTTATTCTTATAAACAAAGTGTTGAAACAATTGTATTTGGCGTAGGAATTCCAAAACGGGTTATCCAGATCCGTTTAAGCCTTGTTGTTTAGGCCCTGTCCATTTAAATCCTATAATTTCAAGCCCATTTATAACATATACTCATTTATATTCAAGTCCATTAAATTTGAAAATGCTTTTAAGGTTGTTTATTTTTTAATACAATTTCTTGTCAATTATCTTTTGATATTTTAATGTAGTCTTAAATTAAAATTTTATTGGATTTTAAAACTTTATAAAAAAGAAAAAATTAAAATTAAAGCAAATTTTAAAATTTAAATATTTTAGTTTTATTAAATACTAATAAATTCACAATGTCATAAAATATCAACAAATTCTAACAGATCTTAAATTATACCTGAATATTTCCCCCCAACCGCTCAAGTCAACCGAAGTTGCTCATTCTAAGTAGGCTTCCCGTACGCAGGCTCGCTCCAGTGATCTTGTTGTTCCGAGTTCCACTCAAGTCGGAACTCCTTCTGAACCTAGGTGAGGACCGGTTCTCCCTTACTTAACTGAGGCTAGATAAATGCTTGTCGCGTTTCCGAATGTCGTAGGGGCTGGAGCCTTGATCTCGGTGGAGTAAAAGGAATCTTCTGCAGTAAAGGACTGGGGTCTCTGGAGTTAGGATCCCAGAGTTGGGATCCGAATAATGTTCGGATCCTTGATTATGTCGTCGATAATAGAGTCCAGGGCTCTTCGACATGTGTGTTTCTTGCGTGGGGATGTTTCGAGCTGTAGATATATCATTGAAATATTGATTTCCCTCGGTTCTGTAGGTCACTGGACCTGAGTTTAGCAGAAAGAAGAAGCTCCTTCGGGGAGGCTCGAGATTTGGTCCTCTGCATGGATTCTCGTGGCGACGCGTGTCCCACAATTTTTAGGGCTTTTCAACCCTAACCCCTCTTCTTGCCGTCAAATTTTCAGCTCCTTCATTCTTCCAGTGTTATCTTGGTGATTCTATGGTTCTTCATTTGAAGGTAATTTCTTCGTCCCCTCGTCATCTTTTCCTTCCGATTCTTTTAGGGTGATAGTTGAATTAGATCCTCCGGACTCTTGTTTCATGGACGATAGGGTTAAATATATTTGAAATTGTATGGATGATTACAAAAAGCCATAACATGGTACTATATTAAAGTACCATTTTAGAGTGAAAGTAAAATGAAAATAATATTTTTCTTTTCGACAACAAAATAAGATAGCCAAACTTGTCTTTTTTTATATTATGTCATTATTATGTAGTTAAATAATAATTATTAGAAACGTGTATTTCTACAATTAAACTGGCATAAATTCATCATTAAAAGGGTCTGTCGGATCTGTGGAACAAAAACAGTTTTTTTTTTAGTAAAAACCATGTCCCTATTTCCTGCGCAGCCAATTTTGAAATCAAAGCTATCAAAATACACTAGTTTATTTCATGTGGAGTTCAAATTTATAAAACCAAGTTCTTGTAATTCCTACAATGTATTGAGCTGTTTAAGTGTAGACTGTATGTTGACAAAAAAAAAGTAGACCGTATTGATCCGCTTTCAAAATATTTTTATTCTTATAAACAAAGTGTTGAAACAGTTGTATTTGGCGTAGCGATTCTAAAACGGGTTATCCAGATCCGTTTAAGCCTTGTTGTTTAGGCCCTGTCCATTTAAATCCTATAATTTCAAGCCCATTTATTACATATACTCATTTATTTTCAAGTCCATTAAATTTGAAAATGCTTTTAAGCTTGTTTATTTTTTTTTAATACAGTTTCTTGTCAATTATCTTTTGATATTTTAATGTAGTCTTAAATTAATATTTTATTGGATTTTAAAACTTTATAAAAAAGAAAAATTAAAATTAAAGCAAAATTTAAAATTTAATTATTTCAGTTTTATTAAATATTAATCAATTCACAATGTCATAAAATATCAACAAATTATAACAGATTTTAAATTATACCTGAATATTTTCCCCCAACAGTTTTCCTCTTATTTCCCGATTTCGTCGCCGAATTCAGGAAATAACCTCTGCACTCAAGTCAACCGAAGTTGCTCATTCTCAGTAGGCTTCCCGTACGCTGGCTCGCTCCAGTGATCTTGTTGTTCCGAGTTCCACTCAAGTCGGAACTCCTTCTGAACCCAGGTGAGGACCGGTTCTCCCTTACTTAACCGAGGCTAGATAAATGCTTGTCGCGTTTCCGAATGTCGTAGGGGCTGGAGCCTTGATCTCGGTGGAGTAAGCGGAATCTTCTGCAGTAAAGGACTGGGGTCTCTGGAGTTAGGATCCCAGAGTTGGGATCCGAATAATGTTCGGATCCTTGATTATGTCGTCGGTAATAGAGTCCATGGCTCTTCGACATGTGTGTTTATTGCGTGGGGATGTTTCGAGCTGTAGATATATCATTGAAATATTGATTTTCCCTCGTATCTATAGGTCACTGGACCTGAGTTTAGCGGAAAGAAGAAGCTCCTTCGGGGAGACTCGAGATTTGGTCCTCTGCATGGATTCTCGTGGCGACGCGTGTCCCACAATTTTTAGGGCTTTTCGACCCTAACCCCTCTTCTTGCCGTCTAATTTTCAGCTCCTTCATTCTTCCAGTGTTATCTTGGTGATTCTATGGTTCTTCATTTGTAGGTAATTTCTTCGTCCCCTCGTCATCTTTTCCTTCCGATTCTTTTAGGGTGATAGTTGAATTAGATCCTCTGGACTCTTGTTTCATGGACGATAGGGTTAAATATATTTGAAATTGTATGGATGATTACAAAAAGCCATAACATGGTACTATATTAAAGTACCATTTTAGAGTGAAAGTAAAATGAAAATAATATTTTTCTTTTCGACAACAAAATAAGATCGCCAAACTTGTCTTTTTTATATTATGTGATTATTATGTAGTTAAATAATAATTATTAGAAACGTGTATTTCTACAATTAAACTGGCATAAATTCATCATTAAAAGGGTCTGTCGGATCTGTGGAACAAAAACAGTTTTTTTTAGTAAAAACCATGTCCCTGTTTCCTGCGCAGCCAATTTTGAAATCAAAAGCCGTCAAAATACACCAGTTTATTTCATGTGGAGTTCAAATTTATAAAACCAAGTGCTTGTAATTCCTACAATGTATTAAGCTATTTAAGTGTAGACTGTATGTTGACAAAAAAAAAGTAGACCGTATTGATCCGCTTTCAAAATATTTTTATTCTTATAAACAAAGTGTTGAAACAGTTGTATTTGGCGTAGGGATTCTAAAACGGGTTATCCAGATCCGTTTAGGCCTTGTTGTTTAAGCCATGTCCATTTAAATCCTATAATTTCAAGCCCATTTATTACATATACTCATTTATTTTCAAGTCCATTAAATTTGAAAATTCTTTTAAGCTTGTTTATTTTTTTTAATACAATTTCTTGTCAATTATCTTTTGATATTTTAATGTAGTCTTAAATTAAAATTTTATTGGATTTTAAAACTTTATAAAAAAGAAAAATTAAAATTAAAGCAAAATTTAAAATTTAAATATTTCAGTTTTATTAAATATTAATCAATTCACAATGTCATAAAATAGCAACAAATTCTAACAGATTTTAAATTATACCTGAATATTTTCCCCCAACAATTTTCCTCTTATTTCCCGATTTCGTCACCGAATTCAGGAAATAACCTTTGCACTCAAGTCAACCGAAGTTGCTCATTCTCAGTAGGCTTCCCGTACGCAGGCTCGCTCTAGTGATCTTGTTGTTCTGAGTTCCACTCAAGTCGAAACTCCTTTTGAACCCAAATGAGGACCGGTTCTCCCTTACTTAACCAAGGCTAGATAAATGCTTGTCGCGTTTCCGAATGTCGTAGGGGCTGGAGCCTTGATCTCGGTGGAGTAAAAGGAATCTTCTGCAGTAACGGACTGGGGTCTGTGGAGTTAGGATCCCAGAGTTGGGATCCGAATAATGTTCGGATCCTTGATTATGTCGTCGGTAATAGAGTCCAGGGCTCTTCGACATGTGTGTTTATTGTTGAAACAGTTGTATTTGGCGTAGGGATTCTAAAACGGGTTATCCAGATCCGTTTAAGCCTTGTTGTTTAGGCCCTGTCCACTTAAATCCTATAATTTCAAGCCCATTTATTACATATACTCATTTATTTTCAAGTCCATTAAATTTGAAAATGCTTTTAAGCTTGTTTATTTTTTTTAAAAAATTTCTTGTCAATTATCTTTTGATATTTTAAGGTAGTCTTAAATTAAAATTTTATTGGATTTCAAAACTTTATAAAAAAGAAAAATTAAAATTAAAGAAAAATTTAAAATTTAAATATTTCAGTTTTATTAAATATTAATCAATTCACAATGTCATAAAATATCAACAAATTCTAACAGATTTTAAATTATACCTGAATATTTTCCCCAACAGTTTTCCTCTTATTTCCCGATTTCGTCGCCGAATTCATGAAATAACCTCTGCACTCAAGTCAAACGAAGTTGCTCATTCTCAGTAGGCTTCTCGTACGCAGGCTCGCTCCAGTGATCTTGTTGTTCCGAGTTCCACTCAAGTCGGAACTCCTTCTGAACCCAGGTGAGGACCGGTTCTCTCTTACTTAACCGAGGCTAGATAAATGCTTGTCGCGTTTCCGAATGTCGTAGGGGTTGAGCCTTGATCTCGGTGGAGTAAAAGGAATCTTCTGCAGTAAAGGACTAGGGTCTCTGGAGTTAGGATCCCAGAGATCTGATCCGAATAATGTTCGGATCCTTGATTATGTCGTCGGTAATAGAGTCCAGGGCTCTTTGACATGTGTGTTTCTTGCGTGGGGATGTTTCGAGCTTTAGATATATCATTGAAATATTAATTTTCGACCCTAACCCCTCTTCTTGCCGTCTAATTTTCAGCTCCTTCATTCTTCCAGTGTTATGTTGGTGATTCTATGGTTCTTCATTTGTAGGTAATTTCTTCGTTCCCTCGTCATCTTTTCGTTCCGATTCTTTTAGGGTGATAGTTGAATTAGATCCTCCGGACTCTTGTTTCATGGACGATAGAGTTAGGCTTTGGAAAAGGTGGGAACCGAGATTTACTCCAATCGAATCAATGGATTCATCCGATTCTTCTCTAGATCTGATCGCTGAAGTTGATAATTCCAGAAGCATTGTTGTCGAGAATACTTCTTCAATGGCGAGGGAAAGTAAATATCCTTCGATAGGTCCTCCTTCAATAATAGGAGAGGAAGAAATCGCGGATTTCGAGGATAAAATACCAACTCTCACCTGATGTCATCATTCAGGCTCTTGGTCCTGATGAAAGGGTTTCAGACTATGATGTGGATGAAGTCCCGGTTTATGGAGGTTATTTTGAATTGGGTTTTAGCAGCTTGGAGAACCCTAATAGCTTTGCAGAATTTAAGAGATCTCCAAGGGTTGGTGATCGGTGTGGCTGAGGTTCTATGTTGTTACTCTGTCTCTCCTCTAACAGGTGCTGAGTGGACATACTATCTTCCTCCTTGACACAAAGACACTCCGGTGAAGGAGGTTTTGAAGAAGGATAGGAAGCGCCTTTTGGCCTTCGATGGGAACTGGATAGAGAAGTTTGCTTTCATGAATCTTCCGGCTTTTTTAGCTACATGGCAGCTAGAGGGTAGGATAGTCGTAGGAGATGCTTGAGTCATTTGAGAAGAAAGATATTGACGAGTTGCTTTCTTCATGCAGATTTTCCCTGTGTGAATTACTCTTCAGGAAAGGAAACCATTGAACGAGTGTTGAAGCTCCCCGTGGAGTAGCATCAAGTTCCTTTTCTCATGAGTGACGCGGCATTGAAGCGGTGTAGCATCTGGGTAAGTACTTTCGTACAGCCTTGGATAGGCAGTCTCTCCCTAGATCACTTGAAGGGGGCGTGTGTCCTTAGAGCTATGGGATGCTCTAAAGATGCGTAGCTACTCCTGAGACACAGGTTCACCCTGCTTGATGTCTGGATGGATCACAGAAGATTCCTCTTCCTATTGTGATATAGAACACGTTCACCACTTGTGAACAAAGGAGACAGTGTCGTCTCAAGACTGATTTGCACCAAAAATAAGTTTTATTGATAATTGAATGGTTAGTTTGGGAAAACCAAATCGGTTTGTGAAAACCAAATCCTAATTCTAGTTGGTTTATAAGAACCAAATATTTTCCTAATTGTTTTGCACTTAATAAAGTCATAAATAAACTGAAAATAAAATATCTTAGACGTGCCTAATCTTATTGGGCCAATCATAATCCAAGTTGGCTTGTCTTTCCACTTTTTTTGGCTGATAAAGGCTTTTTTTGAACAACTCTTTCTTGGGCTTGATCAATCTTGTTCCAGGTCCGACCAAGTTTCTCCTTATGTTCATTTGGATGATAAAGATCCTCCTAATGTTCAATTTCAAGCTCTGGTTCTTCATTTTCCATTTCCAGTCCATTTCTCGATCACACTGAATCTCCCAATCCATTTCCTGTCCAACTAGCCTCCTCCCATCCATTTCCTTGTCAATGAGGGTTCTCACTGGTCGTCCATGCTTCTCCAAAGTTAGTCCATGCTTGGTTAAGACAGCACCTAGGCCAATAGCCTTTTCTCTGTCTAATACTTCATGAATCATGGCAATAAACTCTCCAACAAGCCCTTTAGGTCGTGACATGATCAATTGCCTAGATACTTCCTGAGTTTACTTCATGTCCTTGAGCATGAAGCTGATCAAGGTCGCACCATCCTCTCTCCCTTCAAAAGGATTTGTCCTCAAATCCAAGCCTTGTAAGATGATAGATCCATGATCACTCAAAACCAGACTTCTTGCTCTTTTGACCACAAGTTGGTCCCTGTTTTCACACACATAGATCTCTTCTCCTGGCTTGAATACAAAGTTTTGTAGATCCTTATCATACATCAGCAACTTCTTTGAGAAGAGTTCATCACAAACAATTCTACAAGTATATGGTTTCTCCACTTTGATGAGTTTGAAACTGACTATTTCTCTCCAGGGTGATCTTGCACACGTCCTGCTCATGACACATGAGACCATACACTCTCAGTTTACTCTCCTTCTGGTCAGGTGGTCGTGTGGATTGGTCCCCATACTCATCCTCCAGGTCTAGCTTCTCTTTAACTACCACCAGTACTTGTTTTTCTCTTCTCAGTTTGTACAGATCAATTATGAATCTTCTCAAGGATGTGTTGCCTCCTATTTCTCCTTTATATTTATTGCAGCTACTCAGTATCACACTATCCTATGTTCCTTCAAAAAGATTTGACCTCAAATCTTGTTCATGAAGGGGTTATGGGTGCATTAAAGGTGATGGATATGGTCTTCTCCTTAGAGTTATGGGATTATCTAAAGATGTTTAGCTACTCCTGAGACACAGGTTCACCCTGCTTGAT
>JABAYD010029190.1:0-22051 GCA_014822095.1 Diplotaxis tenuifolia | reverse complement strand
TCATTTATAAGGGTTTATAAAATCATTTATAAGGGTATAAAATCATTTATAAGGTTTGTAAACTGATTTTTAAAGGTTTATAAAGTAATTTAATAAGGTTACTAAGTTAATGTATAAAAAGCATATAAAATTATTCATAAAGGTTTTATAAGTTAATTTATAAGAGGTTACAAACTAATTTATAAAGTCTTATAAACTAATTTAAGGTTGATTTATAAATCTTGATAAATTCATTTTTTATTTATTATTAAATCATTATTATATGATGTATAAAATTTCAGATTAACTCTTACAAATGGCTTTATAAACCTTATAAATTGTTTTATAAACTTTTGTAAAGGTGTATAATCTTTATAAATTGTTTTTATAACCATTTCTAAATTATTTATATACCCTTATAAATTATCATACAAACCACTAGAAATTGTTTTATAAGTCTTTCTAAATGGTTATATATTCTTAGATGATCTAGAGACCTTTTAATTGCTTTCTAAACCTATCATAAGTTGTATATATACCCCCTAAAAATTGAATAATTGAATATAAAATTATAACTTTATAAATTAATTTTATAAATGATTTATAAATTTATTTTATAAATGGTTTATATTTAATAAATTGATTTTATAGATGGTTTATAAATTAATAGATAAAACCTTAACACATGCAAAATTTTGGGGTTTAGAACCAATGTTTGCTGGTAACACACTCAGATTTGAACAGCCAGAGAGGTAAAGTTTTTCAAGACTCTTCCGTCCAGAAACATCCTTAAGAAACTCAGTGAGGTTTGGACAGTTTCTTAAATTACCAACTGATCTTGGAACCTCCACCAGACACATGCATCCCTCAAAACAAGCTTTTCTAAAGCTATATTGTTGGATAAATCAGAAATGGCTTCTAAGCTGTAGTAACCACGCAAATTTAAAACCTCCAAGTTTTCATCCACCTGCGAAAACCAGAGATAGTGTTTTTAGCAGTGAGACTTTAACTCAACACCCATGATCGAGGAGATAAGAAAGCTTACCCTTTTTAGCTGAAAACTGTGGATGCGTCTTATTCCACTCTCTGAAAGATCAAGAACAGCAAGTTGCCGAGCAATAAGATTCAGGGGAATAAATTTTAATGGACAACCTCTCCCCTGTATCTATCCACTTAAGATCAGATGGAACAAGTTCAAAATTTCCTACTCAGCTCCACATGATTAATCTGAAAAAGTCTGAACTTCTTCATTGGTACAAAATTCTTAACGGGAATGGTGATCTCAATATTCAGGTACCTAAACACAGAGCTGATGCCTGGATTGTCATGTAGATTGCTCTGCCTTGCAACCGAAGAGAACAGAACAATATCTTGGTAACACCAACCCACCACTAAGCATTATTGCTTTGCGAAACAATACATTGGCCTAACAATACTATTACAACACAGAACAAAGTTTAAAGTTTTACCTAAGAAAAAGTCATGTCTTCAAGTAACTATCTGAAATCCAACCAGCACATCAAAGTAAGAGCATGGCAAATTTTCTGCAATCCCAGCAGAATAATTCAAAAACAAAATCTTCATGATAGGGAAAGATTAAGTCACTGACTCTTAGCCTTTTGTCGCTATAAGATCTGAATGTTTTATTTGATTTGCCTCATCAATAGGCTTCCGAAGTGACGCTGATCGTTATAATTGAAGGCACAATCTCCATTCCTCCAGCTTCCCTAAGTTTAAGATCCACATCCATCATCACAAGCTACGATTCAGGTGAGGATCCAGGATCTCAAATCAAGAGGCTTTCCTCTCCGTCATACAACGGCGGCCAAGCTCCATGAAAACGGCGACTACAAATCTCCATGAATATGACGACAACGCTGGCCACGCTGATTGTGAAGCAAGGTTATCTTCGTCTTTTTGTATTGATAAGTCTAAGTATTAATGAAAATGACCTTCCTTTAAAGGTAAAGCTGAATTAGGGTACTAACTAATGTGTAAAATTGCAATTCTCCCTTTAAATTTGGACTCTTTCTACAATGTTATAAATAATATACGACATATAATTGATTGAACTGTATTACTTAAATTAAACTAACACGATTAATAGGTATATTTAGATATCATCAAAATATGAACTACTAATTATATGAAACCAACAGATTTCATATCTTAAAAGTTTCTTATCAAATATGAAAATATACTAATTATATGAAATCAATAGATTTTGGAAATCGTAATATACAGTTTGTTTTAATTTTATTAAATAATTTATTTATTATTTTTTAAAAAATAAATATAAAGCAAAACCAAAAACCAAATCTAAAAACTAAAAACCAAAACTAATAGCTGAAAAAGCGAGTTATATTTTTGTTTTTTTATTTAAAAAATAAACTATTGCAAATATTTTTAGAAAAATTATCATCTTTTCAACTTTAAATTAGATGTTCGATTATTTGAGATTTTTTGTTGGTAGTATTAGTTCAAAATAACTTAGCAGATCTAAAAACTAAAAATTATAACTAAAAGATGAAAATTAAAAATAGAAACTTAAACTAAAAACCAAAAACCAAAAACTAAAATCTAAAACCAAATCTAAAAAAAACAGAAACTGAAAATTAATACAAAACAATCATGACAACAAATTTCGGATTATTGATTTTATACCAAGACATACTTTAAATAAAGACAAAAACTAATTATATAAAAAATTTAATCATAAAAAAATCCAAAAACCAAAACCAATAGCTGTAAACAAAGGTTATATTTTTGTTTTTGTTTATTTACAAAATAAACTATTGCAATTTTTTTAAAAAAAAATTGTCATCTTTTCAATTTTAAATTAGATGTTCGATTATTTGAGATTTTTTTGTTGGTAATATTAGTTCAAATTAACTCAGCAGATCTAAGAACTAAAACCATAACCAAAGCTGAAAATCAAAAATACAAACTTAAAAACTAAAAACTAAAACCAAAATCTAAAACCAAATATAATAATAAAAAAATAAATAGAAACTAAAAATAATATATATCAAAACATACTTTAAATAAAAACAGAATCCAATTATATAAATTTTAAATCATAAAAAATTTCCGCGCTTGAAAAATGTAGATCAAAATCTAGTATTCATTATAAAAAGCCTGACGAAAAAAAAAACACTTGGAGCAAATCGTCATTTCTTTTCATTGTCTTGTATCAGTATTCATTTGTTCAGAGCAAGATACTCTCCAATCACTTTATATGGCAAAGTAAGAACACGAAAATATAGTATTATCAGTAAGTCAAGCTTTTAGAGCTTGTGCTGATGATCAATGACTTAAGCCTAGAAGCTTCATTCTCCATATTCACATTCCCTCGACTAGTTATCATCTCCATGTTCTTGTACAAACTCTGTTTCACTAGATTCTTCATCATCTTCTTACCTTCTTCCCCTGACCTCGGGCTCATTGGAGATCCCATCCCGGAACTCACACGGCTCGTTTGTGGACCTGAATGAGGACCCATCCGCACATTTCTCTCGTCCTTGAACCACTGCAAAAGTTTCACTGCCCTCTTCTGAACCAGAGGACTCCCAAGTAAGGTCACTTCAAGAAGGACAGGCACAATCCCTGCCTTAGCCATTTTCTCGCGCTGGCTCCAACTCTGATGAGCTAATACCATCAAGATATAAGCAGAATATTCTTGGCATTTCGGTTTATCTTCCCATGTAAGTATCTCTATCAAACTTTTGGGCACAGTTACACATTCCTCCATTGCCTTTTTACCCATTTGTGTCACAACCAATTGGCCTAGACTCGCTAACGCCTTCTCGGACAAGTCTTTTACCAACATTAGGCTTAGGAGTGTCTGCACTGCTCCGTTTGTGACCAATGGTGCTATGTTTTCCAACACGAGGCAGAGGTTGTTTATGGTGGCTAGACACATCTCTTTGCACTTCATGTCTGTTGAATCTGAGTTCAACGTGTCCATCAAGAACGGTAGAACTTGTGACGAAGCTACTGGTAATTGTGAGTTTGTTAGAGACGACAATGATAGGATAAGCTCCGCGAAGCCATGTCTTGTTAACTGGTCGAGAACTTCGACATTTTTTGGTAGCTTTGACCATATTCCGGCGTTTGCCATCAGTGCCTTGTTCCTGAAGTAAGAGAAAAGATAAGACTTAGATTTTCTTGTGACTTTCCAACTATATATATTTCACACATATATTCTGTTTTCTACTCTTTAATATGTTACTCTAGAACATAATCTAAACACAATTTATTCTTTAATACTGATTTATATAATTGAGTATTAATTTCAAAAGAAGTATTACAATCACTTGTGAAGCAAAAAAAAGCTAGAGAATTTGCTGATTTTTTTGCTGTTGACTCATTTTTAAGAACCATGCATTTGAGATTTGAAAGATAATTATATAAACTTATACGTATGGCATCCTATTGTATTTCACTATAACTACTAGTTAGTTTAGTTACACACGCATGTAGATTAGTCAGACGTCAGTGGAATATGACCTTCGACTTTTCTAAGATCTGATTGGTCAGAAATATAATGGCTATTTGGAGATGTACTAATGGCTGTCAACTAACGTGATCTGTGTCTCGACTCTTCCGAGTTCCAACGCACTCGGAATTAATATTATTAATTTTCTTTTAATACTGGAATAAATTAACCTTCATTATTGGATTAGTAATGTCACATTTATGAAATGTTTGTATGTTAAATTGGAATACTGGCCAGTATCTATAATGGAGTTAGTGGATAGCCAACGATGCTCTCCAAACTCATCTATGTCTACGTTCTTTGTATTTTCCTAAGATATATGTGTGCGTATAATATATATACTAATAATAAACACGAAAATCAGATGCAAATAAGCCTTTTCTGTTAAAAAACAGGTGCAAATGATTATCAACAAAAAGTTATTTTCAGAATTAGACATGACTATATTATGTGGTGATAATGTGACATTTTTGAATACTCAATACTAAATCAGAGAGAAAGAAAGGCACGTGAGGGAAACGTCGTGCATACTTTAAGAGCCAGATAAAAACGCCATGTGAGGGATCATTACTATTTATGTTATAATCATAATTATTTACAGTATTGCATAAATCTTAAAATTCAAAAGCGTACGGACATCTCCGTCTCAACTCTATTTTTTTCCGAAATTGAGTAAAAAAGAATATGAAATAAGTATTGCTTTAACTCAACTTCATATCTAATTACATAATATAATTTATTCCATAAATAGATTAATTTAGTTTTTGTTTGTCTATCACTCTAAAGTAGAGTAGAAAATAGAGTAAGAATATAGCATTTTTACTCTATATTTATTTTTACTCCGTTTTAGAGAAAAAAATGTAATTTTACATTGAAAATGTTCTAACAAAATCAATAGTTGACCAAATGAAGGTGAACATTACAGTGATTAGCGATAGAAGAAAATTAGGCATAACAGCACCTTTAGTCAAAATAATTAATTTTGGTAAGAACTCACTCTATTAGATGATTTTGGCAACCCATGACATATTTACTCGAAAATGCTATGTTTGAAACTATTTATTTTCTTTATTTTTCAACATTTTTTTTAGTTTTTCAACAATTAGAAACTTCTATATCAAGGATGAACAACAAAAAAAAAAGACAAATGCTATATGTATTGAGTATTGACTGATGTTGTAACTTGTAACTAGGCATCTTAGGCAAAAAGTAAAAAAAAAGAGTTGTAACTAGGTTACCCGGAATCAAAAATCAAACTGGACCAATCGATCTGAACCGAAATAGATACTACCCAAATTTAAATGGGTTCGTTCTACCTTCAAATATTTTAGAAATCCACGCAGATATATATATATTTTAGAAATCCGCACAAAACTAATACTGAACCAAAAACCAATTGGTTACTTTAGATATCCAATATATAGTGTATACTAAAATGTTATTTATAATTAGATTAGAAATAACCAACACACATAAACTCTATTTTTTTGCAACCACATAAGCTCTAATTAAATATCCAAAAATCTTAGTTATATTTAGAAAAATATCTTAAAGTTAGAATACTGGAATTTTTTTAGTTATATTTTCAAAATTAAACAATTATTTTAGAACTTGATCATTTTTTTTATATTTAGATTTTTGGATTTTTCAGATATTTGTGGATTTGTGGTTTGGTTTTAGGGCAATTTAAATATTTTTGGGCATTTTTGGATTGTTTGGGTACAATAGTAACCAAAACTGATCTGGGCTCGATATTCGAACCAAAACCAAACTGATTTTCTAATACTTGAACTTTTCTAAAATGAAAAGAAAAATGAATTATCTGAAACTGAATAAACCAAACCGGAAACAAAAAAAAATCTAAATTTAATGCGAAGTTGTAACCACTAGGCACCAACTATCAAAGTTGACCGAAAAACAAAAAAAAAAAGGATACTAACTATGACATCTTCGAAAATACGTAATTCCAGTATTTCAAGCCACCATTCAATAAAGGTAAAAATGCAACTTGGTTGAAAAATCAGAGCATATAAGTAACGTCTAATCTAAGTCAACAGATATGAAGACACAAGAGGAAAATTTGATAATTACCAAACACACAAGAAAGCGAAAATATTGATTAATTAGATTATCTCTCTTGAGTTCACCTAAATTAGCAATTACTTAAAGCCAAGTATCAACATTATGAAACACACAACGATGGTGATATCAAAGATTACATGCATCAACCTATATGAATTTCTGACTCATTAGTGAATAATTTTATCAGTGAACAAAAAAAAAAGCACTTACGTGTAGATTCCATGAGAAAGTTGAATAAGAGCCCTAACGGCAGCTATCTGCTGACCAGCGATATCAGAACCAACCATAGAAACAAGAACCTGAATAACACCGAGCTCAGCCATGAGTTTCCTAGTATTCTTGTCTTCTCTCGCAAGTTTCTCAATCTCGATGGCAGCTTTCTCCTTCTCCTCCCAGCTTCCAAAATGAAGCTTCTTCACAGTTTTCTGCAAGACAACCCCCTCGTCCTCATCTTCGGGTGGTTTAGATATTATTTCTGGAAGCCCAACAACATTCTCTGAATCCTGTTGGGCTCTTGATATCTCAGGTGAGCTTTGAAGGTTGCGTTTGCGGAAGGATGCTTTGGATTTCAGAAGGGAACGAATCCTGGTGAAGAAGTGGAGCTTCATGTATTGTAGTTGCCAAACTGATGAAGAAGATGAGGATTGTGTTCGAGAGGAAGACATGATAGATAGATGATGTGATGTTCTGTTCCTTTTAGTGGACTTTGATATGTCCTTTATATATGAGTTTCTTTATATATATGTTGATATTTGTCCAACTTTAGGTATTTATGGGGCCAATATGGTATATGCCTAATGCCGGTAAGATTTTAGAAAAGTGTTATTAAAAAAAAAAGTGATGTAAGTTTTACATTACATAACTATATAGTTCATGTGTCTTACAAATCCGTAGGCGACAACTAAATAAAGTTTTAATTATATCACATGCATTAATTTGATTAACCGAATAAAGTAAATGCATGATCTAACCATATAGGAACATAATAAGTGATGATATGAGCAAAAAAATGTCGCTTTGATCCTCTTTAAGAGATCCGTTTGGGGTTCCTCCCTTGCTGTTGTTAAATGAGAGTGAGATTTGGGAAGTGCTCTATAGGCCTAATTTTCTTTTACTTTCAGTGAATCATGTAGCGGTCATGAGATGATTTTAAAATTTACCTTTTTAGTATCAATGATTTATTATATGCAATATCATTAAAATCTGTATACCACAAATTCATGACAGATGACTCCAAACGTTTATGAAACTGTACTTCTCATTTGTTCACTTCATGCATAATTTTCTATATACGATATGTATTAACGATTTTATTTATAGTCGATCGTGTGTCGGCAAAATGTTTTGGAAGCAAAACGCTAGATCATTGTCTCACTAAACACATCCATTGCTTTTAAAATATTGAGCTTTAGTTTTCAACGAAAGATTCGAAGAAAATGAATTATTATAACGACCTTTCATCGGCTCTCGTGGTCATTTGAAAAGAGACTAGCTAGTACCAGAGATTCGATCCAGAACAAATGGGTTTAACAACTAATTTGTATCAAAAATAATACATTAATATGGATTAAATTAAGTAAAGAAGGAATATTATGGAAGAGAGGAAGGGGGACAAGCGAGGAGACAGCATAGTGCACATGCACAACAGCAGTTTTGTCTCTTGTAAATCTCACCCTCGAGTTACAGCACAGATCAACGTTTTAGCTTCATTGAAAAACTAAAACTACTCTTTATCGTGTTAATTAACACGTTCATGCGTGTCAGATCCAGCTTAACCTCGTTGCGACCAAAGATAGCCACTCTCCTTGTTTAGAAAAGCGAATTCAATAAACATCGCAACTTAGAAAGTGGTCTAAAGTTGGGCGAAAACAAATATCTAGCAACCATGAAGTTCAATTAGATGACCATAAACTAGTCTACTTTCAGAAAACAATTCTCAACTACCATAAACTAGTCTAGTTTCAAAAAAAAAAAAAAAAATTCTCAGTTACCTTATCTGTTTTATCTGAAAAAGTAAGGATTATGGCAATCAGCCAACTTTAAAAGATTTTCAGTTTTCAGTTTTTCATAACAAGATAATATCTGGCCGAAAGTCAACTCGGGTGTTGAAGACTAGACTGGCCAATGTTTAAATTTGACTTTTCAAGTATGTGAATCGGGCCTAATCTATAATTTCAGCTATTTGGACTATTGAACCACCACGATTAGTTTCCATTCCTTTAGTTGCAATTTGTTTCAGCAAAATATTGAACTATCCCAACCCAAGAAAATGTTTTGGAAAAATTGCATAAATACTCATTATTGGGTATCTTAATTCATATTTACTTTAAAAAGTGAAACTTATTCAAAAATACACATTTCATTAAAATATAAAAGACTCTTATACTCCCATTCTTTATATATATAAACCCTAAACTCCAAACCCCTAACCCTAAAATTATAAACCCTAAACCCTAAATTCTATACCCTAAACCCTAACTCTAAACCCAAAACCCTAAATTCTAAACCCTAAACCCTAAACCCTAAACCCTAAACCATATATTCTAAACCCTAAACATTAAATTCTAAACCTTAAACCTCTAACCCTAAACCCTAAACCATAAATTCTAAAACCTAAACCCTAAATCCTAAACTCTAAAATTATAAACTCTAAACCCTAAATTCTATACCCTAAACCCTAAACCCCTAATCCTAAAATTATAAACCCTAAACCATAAACCCTAAATTCGATACCCTAAACTCTAAACCCTAAACCCTAAACCCTAAACCCTAAACCCTAAACTCTAAACCCTAAATTCTTAATCCTA
This sequence comes from Diplotaxis tenuifolia, assembly GCA_014822095.1. Lineage (NCBI taxonomy): Eukaryota > Viridiplantae > Streptophyta > Magnoliopsida > Brassicales > Brassicaceae > Diplotaxis > Diplotaxis tenuifolia. Next base: position 12,685 of record JABAYD010029190.1, on the reverse strand, counting down.
AATTCTAAATTTTTAACCCTTAACTCTAAATTTCAAACTATATATTTTCTACAAGCTTTTAAACTAAAAGTACTATGGTATTTTGACTAGCAAAAAACTAAGTGTAAAAATGATTAGTGTAAAGATGAAATATGGTATCTTGAAAGCTATTAGTTACAATTTTCCAAACCTTTTGACAATTTAATAATTTATTATATGTAGCTAAGTGTTATCCGCTCGTAGAGTTTGAAGTTGTCAACAAGATGACTTATTTTAACCCTTCGCGCCAAACATGTCTAAGGTCAGTATTATTGCACCATTTTGTTGGGATTGTTAAGTTCATGTCCAACTCTTCGTTGTCCGACTAGGACGATAGTATCCATTTTAAGTTTGTAGGTAGGAAAGTTTGCATAGATCTAGTTTTTTTTTCCTTAAAAGACTTTTGTACTAATGATGTAAAAAAAAAAAGAGTTGTACTAATTAGAATTTTGACTTCTTATCATAAATTAATTATTCTTTATCTAAAGTTTTAATGTGGACATTGTTTGATATCTCACATTTTTTCTCTCAAAGCACATTCATCTCGTGTGTTTTTTTAGAATATTTCTCTCACAATATCACAATAGTTTCATGATAATTTATGCCCTAAACCTCCTCTTTCGATTTGAAGGGTCTCATTCCGACCTATTCTTCCAATTTGAAGAGTCTTATTTTTACTCGAAGGGTATTTTGTTTTTTTCTACAAATCTTCATCAAACTATTCTAACACCAATTGTTTGGATTGTGAAAATTCATATCCAACTTTTTATTGTCTGATTAGTACGATATTGTCCATATTAGGTTTAAAAGGCAAATTTATATGAATTTACTTTTGGATTCATTTCCAAAAAACTCGTACTTATTATAGATTGAATTTTTTATTTTATATTAGATACTTCTTGTGTAAACTTCTCATGTGGGACATTGTTTGATATTTTGTACATTTCATATTTGCATTACAACCCTTCAAGAGTTTTCCTTTGTAACCAATACCAAAATGCATCTTTCATATTCATTAAATCACGCCTATTTGGTTTTTATTGTAGATGGTAAGGAATCCTCTAACAGCGTTGATGAATGTGGTCCCAGTGATGAAGTGAAGAACCTCACAAAGAAAACATTCAGACCATTTCCGATGTATTCTTTTACTTTTTCTTTAAAAAAAAATTATAATAGAAATAGATTTGTTTCCCGTATATTTTCTATTTACTTTTCTAAAATGAATACTTTTGATATATTTGTTTTACAAATAATATATTTTATCTATGGAAATTGAGAATTAACTCACTTTATTTGAACATTTTATAAAATTAAGTAGTAGTTACACAACATATTTCTTTAACAATTACTATGTAGATAAAAAAATAGGGGTTTGCTATATAAAAAACCGTATCCACCAAAAAATATTTATTTTTGGTTATAATTGTTAAAGTAATAAGTTAACAGACCATCTTGTAAATAAAAAAATGTCTCTGTAATATATGAATGTTATTTTCCCTCTAAATGTATATGTGTAAATATCAGTCTCTATTTTTCAAGTAGAAATGTGAAAATATCTGTCTATTTTTGAAGTAGAAATAGAGATGGATCGAAGTGAATTTATTTCCATTATAACATTTAGACTCAAATTAGCAACGGATTGGAGATGGTCTGAGAGAGAGGAAAGCGGCGTCTTCTCAAGAAGAAAGCTACACTTTTGAAGAAAGTCAAAAAGGGAGAGGAGATCATTAATAAGGTGGAGGACGACGAACACAAACCACCAAGTAAACTGGTTTCTAATGATCAAAAGAAACAGGCAACATGATTATTAATGCTAGAGTTGAAATCTCCTTTCCGTTTTATGTTCTTGGTAAATCTAAGGTGTATGTAACTCAGGCAGCAGGCTAGCTGTTCGAACTACACTCAAAGCTTTTGTGGTTCTCACATAAAAACACATTTTACAAACACATTTTGCTTAAAATATTCATGTTGTCATTTGACAAACAAAAACTATTCATGTACTGTGTCATGAAATAGCCACATCAGATTTTGGGTTGTATTTATTTATTGAGTTTGGCAAGATCAAGCCAGCAATAGTAGTGACTGAATTTTTCCGTGTCATCTTAAAGCAACTCAAACAGATAATAACAAATCTTTCAACATCAAAAGCTCTCAAAGGTTACCGTCCATTGTGAGAAGCACCTTGTACAAATCTGGACGGCGGTCACGGAACACTCCCCAACTTTGCCTTTTCGACTTGATCTTTTCAAGATCGAACTGTGCCACAAGAACAGCTTCCATTTTATCATCAGCCTCAGCCACAATTTCACCAGTTGGTCCTGCTCATATCACAAGAAGAGAAAAGTATTGGAGAAAAGTTAACTTAATGTATCCACTCTTCAAAATGTATTCCATAAATCAAAACTTTGAAGTTAATTTCATTTGGTATCAGTTAAAGTGGTTGGTACCAGCAATGAAGGAGTTCCCATAGAAAGTGATCTGACTTGGTCCATGCTCAGTTTCAATCACTTCCTTCCCTATGCGATTTGAAGCGACTAGAGGCACCTGAAACCATAAGTATTAAACAGAAAAATTGATTAATTACTGGGAAGATACATGCATGTAACTGTATTATACGGATAGCAATTCGATAAGACACTCATGACACGAAAACTGAAATGTTAAGACCTAAACAGCTTACCACGTTCGCACCAGCATGCCCTTGCATAACTCTCCTCCAATGGTCACGCGAATCCAATCCCTGGTCTTGGGGTTCAGAACCAATGGCGGTGGGATAAAACAAAACTTCAGCACCCTGTAGAACCATAGCTCGAGCTGCCTCAGGAAACCACTGATCCCAACATATAGCTGAATCAGACATTCAACCATACTTGAGTTTATGATGTTCATCAAGTGACAAAGAAAAAAGCTATACAAGAAGATCTTCACAGAGTATCTCACCTACTCCAATTTTTGCAAACTTTGTCTGGAAAACCTATTGACACACACCAACAGGGGAATTGATCAATCATGTTAACCAAATATCATAAGAAAGATGTTTCTCTTTGGGGATTGTTCTTGTCAAAACTACCTTAAAGCCAGTGTCACCAGGACTGAAATAAAACTTCTCTTGGTAACCTGAAGGTTCGGAAAAGCTATCAGCAAAACAGAAAGTAGAAGAAACTCTAGCTATTCCCAAATTTGACTCACCAGGTCCATCAGGAATATGAGACTTTCTATAAATCCCCAGATCAGTCCCATCAGCATCAATTATTGCAATTGAGTTGTAATGTGCATTATTAGCTTCCTCAAAGAAGCTAACTGGTATCACTACACCCAGCTCCTTTGCCAACTTCTGCATCCTGTGTTAGTAATTATCCAAACCATCACAGCACTATATATAATCAGATATATCTCAAAAATGATGAAAGTACTACAAAAGCCACAACTTAAAATATCACATGGTGTGAACCTTGCAATGGTAGGATGGTTCTTGTAAGGCTTGGCTCGCTGAAAGAAGTCCTCTCTTTGAGCTTGACAGAAGTAATATCCCTCAAAAAGTTCCTGTAATTCATGGATGTGAAAGTGATCAATCGCATACAATGAATACTTGTTTCTAAGTGATGGCAATCAGAATCGAAACACTATAAGCATAGAAATCAAACTGAATCTCTGAGCAAATGAATTTGAAGACCTGAATAAGAACGATGTTTGCTCCTTTTGCGTGTGCTTCTCTGACCAGCCTGCATAGATTTAATTCGCAAGATTAAAACGGAGAAAGCTGTTTTATCATCAGAGCTTGGAGAGGGAGAGAGAGGGAACCTTTCGGCGGCGGCGACGTTGGAGGAGATATCGTCGGAGCACGCGAATTGAAGAGATGAAACAACCACTTCTCGCCTTCTTCCTTCCATCTCCATTGCTCTCTCTCTTTCTCTGTACTGTCACTTGGTGAGGAACAAAAAAGCGAATGAGAATATTTCGCAAAAGCGAACGCAAACGCGAACACTGAGTTATGTTTCACCTTTTTTATTCGTTGTAAACGCAAACGCTGTCGAATCCTAAATTCGGTATATTTTTAACGGTAACGCTGTTTAAGTGATTGGGTGGTTTTTAACTCTGGCTCACAAAACAAACACAAAATCGCGGTATGGACAAACCGGTTTAATTTGGATTGTGTGGTACGACCGGTTCAACTCTACCTCACCGCACTTCACTTGTACAAACAAGTTGACGTCATAACCCCTAAGCTAACGTGCGCCGTAGACGAATTGGCTCACGCAGTCTCCCCACCGTGCTCATCCATTTCCCCACGATCCACCAAATCCCGATCTGCCGAGAACATGGCCGTTCGAGCAACGGTGTCGCGTTTCCCGATCGATTCCGACGCTCTAGAAGCGTCAGGACTCCCCTGGGGACTAACGGTGACTCCATTCGCGGCTAAAGACGAGAATGGGATCGCACCTGCTTATGGATCTAACGGTCACCTTCTTCCTCGCTGCGAAAACTGTTACGCTTACTTCAACACTTACTGTGAGCTCGATCAGTGGGCTTGGAACTGCTCGCTTTGCGGCACTCTCAATGGACTCCCTTCCGATGCGATTGCTCGTTACTCTAATCCTCACTCTATCCCCGAAATGAGTTCCTCCTTCATTGATCTCGAGCTGCCTTGTTCGTTTGCTGCTTCTCCTTTTTTGTATTGATCCTTTTATGGTTTGATTTTGTCTTCTAGTTTTTGATTAATTTGTTGTGTTTGATTTCTAGTGGATGGATCGGAGGAAGAAATGACGCAAGCTAGGCCTGTTTATGTCGCCGCCATTGATCTCTCGTGTAAGCCTTCTTTCTTCTCGCTTCTGTTGGTTAATCTCATGGTGGCAGGTGTAGACTGTGACTGAATTGCGCGTTGGTGAATTTTGAATCGTGATTTCGAAAGCAATGCGCGTATTATTTACTATGAATGTTGTCCACAGTTTGGATTGAATGTGATCTGCATTGTGATTCTAGCTTGATTTCTGCTGTTTTTATGGGATGTTGGCTTGTTTATGCTGTGATTTTGCAATGACTTTGAAGCGAAGACATTAAATTTAAAGCACTGGATTCTGTGATCATTCAGCTGGTCTTCTTCAAGTTTCGAAATAAGTTTAGTGATCATTCAGTTGGTACCTCATTCTTGTATATATCATTTAGGTGCTCGGAAGAATAATTTTCATGCTTAAACATCAACTTCCTTGATATTTGTAGTAGTGCCATCTTCTGGTTCAGATTTACACCTTTACGTTGCTCATTATTGCTTATTCATACTGCAGCTTCGGAGGAATTTCTGGAGCTTACGAAAAGTGCGTTGCTAGCTGCTCTGGAAGGTCAGTTCATACAATATACTAAAAGCAGAGCTTGAATGGTTCTTCTGTGCGAGTCTCTGACTGTTCTGAGGGTGATTTTTTTCTCTCCTGTTGTCAATTTTGCAGCTCTAAGTCCAGGGTCTCTGTTTGGTCTTGCTACATTCAGCCACAAAATAGGACTGTATGATGTTCAAGGACCTGTACCAGTTGTAAAGAATGTATTTATCCCACCTGATGCGGAGAGCAAATTACCACTAGAACTTGAGGATGCCATGCCTTTGTTACAGTTTTTGGCTCCGGTATTGTGATTTTAGAACATCTCCTTTCCTGTTTCCAACTTGGTCATCTTGTAATTGTTTGACCACATTGCGCGGAAAATTTGTAGAGAGACTAATATGCTTTCTACACATACCTGCAGGTAGAAACTTGCAAGGATCGTATTGCTGCTGCTCTTGAGACACTAAGACCGATAACTTCTTGGGAGAGATCATCTGGATCAGCTCAAGGGATGGATGGTGTATTGATGGGTGGTAGAGGCTTTGGTACAGCAATGGAAGCTCTCTTCAACTATCTAGGATCTGAATTCGGGAATACATTTGCATTAGGTAATGTCAAAATATATATAGCATGCCCATGCTCTATATATTTCAACGCAGTTTAGTTATTTTCTCCTCATTTGGTTTGGTTCGCAGTAGATAGTGTTTTACTAAGTTTATCTAAGTGCAGCTAGGGTGTTTGCTTTCCTATCCGGTCCTCCTGACTATGGACGTGGACAACTGGATACAAGTAGATATGGTGAACAATACGCAAGTAAAAGGGTTGATGCTGATCGTGCTCTGCTTCCGGAGCAAACACCATTCTATAAAGACTTAGTAAGTCGTACCTCAATACTCTCAGAGATAGATAGATATATTTTGAGCTTAGAACTGACGGCTCTTTTATAGGCCACCATTGCTGTCCAGTCAGGTGTATGCGTAGACGTGTTTGCAGTTACAAATGAGTACACAGATTTGGCATCCCTGAAGTTCCTTAGCATCGAAAGTGGAGGATCGTTGTTTTTGTATTCAAGCACCGATGACTCAACTCTTCCCCAAGACATGTTAGCCTTATTTTTTTCTACTTCAATAGGAAGTTGGCATGTCGTGTTTCCTTCAGGTGTTACCAAACTAGTTGAAACAACACTGCATGATGTTCTTTTGCAGGTTTCAGATGCTTAACCGGCCATATGCTTTCAACTGCGTCTTGAGATTGAGGACGTCAACTGAATTCAAACCACTCCATTCTGTACGTGGTTTTAGTAAGAAATGAAAGTTCAATGAATGCGTTGATTTCGGTTTTACTTCAGCTAACACTATAGTCTTACTTGCAGTTTGGTCACTTCTTTCCCGATCCACAGTACGAGAACCTTCAACATATCATATGCTGTGATTCATATGCAACATATGCTTATGACTTTGATTTTACTGATAATACTGGATTTTCCAGGTAAACTTGACTCTCAACATGCATTCTTAGGGTTTTGTAAAGCTGCTGGTCAATGGTTTTGCACTTTTATTTTGACTCTCAATATTCTGTACATAGTCATTGTCATCCTTTTCCCCACCTGAAGTAAAATAATATATTTCTTCTTACTAAATTGCTGAATCCAAGAAGAAAAAAGTTGAGCATTTTAGATGAACTTCTAATTATTCATAACCTTATGCAGGCATTCTGGATACCCGCCCGTGGTCCAAATTGCGTTCCAGTACACAGTTGTTGTACCTCCCGAGGGACTGTCAAACTCTTCTGAACTGCCATCTTCAAGTAGGTATGATTAAATCCATATGTTCAAACTATTGATCAATCAGTGTACGCCAGTGGCAACTTTTAAGCTTATTTATTCAATTTGTGAACATTAGAAACATTCCTAGCGTTTTTGCATTCGTTGAAATGAATCTCATACCTTGTACATGGTCCATCTAAAGCCTAGAGTTGATTCATAGCGTTTTATATCTTGTTGATGACCTAATTTGTAGTGTATAATTCATGTTCTGCAGGGGCAAACACACACTTCAGAGACGGCTAAGAATCAGAACCATGCAGTTTTCAGCTGCCCAGAACATCAACGAAATTTACGACAGTGTGGATCATGAAGTTGTTCTCTCATTACTCGTTCACAAGGTAAAAAACGTCATTTCATGTTGTCAATCCATTATCATTATAACCTGCTGTTTATTTATTGTTGATATTTGTTTCTGCAGGTAATATTAGTCTCTTTAGAGGATGGAGTCCGAGAAGGGAGGGCGTTGCTTCATGATTGGCTCGTAATCCTAACAGCACAGTACAACGATGCCTATAATCTCGTCCAATACAAAAACGGAAACAAGTCAATGAGTTCTCAGATTGACATTACGTTTTCACAATGTCCTCAGCTTGAGCCTTTGCCTCGTCTAGTCTTTGCCTTACTCCGTAACCCCCTCCTCCGGTTTCATGAAGAAGGTGTTCATCCTGATTACAGAATCTACTTGCAGTGCCTTTTCAGGTAACCTCCACTGTGAACTATAAATGATCTAAAACCCAATGTTACAAATGCCAGTTTATGCTTTCTTTTTTGATTTGCAGTGTGTTGGAGCCGAGTTCTCTTCATTGCGGGATATACCCATCGTTAATGTCATATTCAACACCGGATAAACAGGCGTATCCGCGTCATTCACTGAGCCGTGCAGCATTGTTAACAAGTGGTAGTCCGATATTTTTCTTAGATGCGTACACCACTTTGATAGTCTTCTACTCATCAACAGCTGACCCGTCACTTCCTTTCCCTCCACCACAAGACTGTAAGTTTAGCTAAATCCAATTCAATCACCTACTAAGGTTCGGTTAGCTTATGTGTATTTTGAAACATGTTATTACAGGCTTTCTGAGGAAGACCATTAATGAGGTGAAGCAAGGAAGGAGCATCACACCGAAACTGATGTTTATCAGAGGAGGACAAGACGATGCTACTGCCTTTGAGAACTATCTTATAGAAGAACAAGACGTGGACGGTGCAGGTTTTGCTAGTGCCAGGGGTTTTGTTTCTTTCCTTGACGATATTTCGCAGAGTGTTGCTGAATACATGAAGTAGAACTCCACAAATGACGACTCCTTTAGCTTTTTTCATATACATCAAAAGGCAATTTCAGTTGTGTCAGACGTTGAGTTTTGCTCTTTTTGTTGCAACTTTTGCGTAGACTTCACAACTTCACTTTTGTAACCTTTGACTTACAACACGGTCACTCCCGCAACAAGATTATTACGTAGGCTTACAAGCTAATTGAGTTTTGCATTATAATGAGAGAACAACATCAACCTGAAAACATGTTCTTTGCAGAAAAGAAAATGAAAAGGCCTCTAGAGTTCACACATCTTCGTCATCACCCTCTTCCTCTTCACCACTACCTTCGTTCTCATCATCTTCACCACTCCCACTCCCAGCTTCTTCCATACTATTCTCCTCATTCTCATTCTCTTCAATGACGTTTTCCTCATTTCCATTTGCATCCTCCTCCTCCTCCTCCCCTTCATTATCCCCATTCTCTTCGGTACTATCATCATCATTCTCTTCTGTTTTGTCATCCTCATCCTCCTCATCATTCTTCAGTTCTCCCTCATCTCTTTTGCTTTTCCTCACCCCCTTTTGCGTTGATGCTTCTTCTTTTTTCCTCTTTTTCGTCTCTTTGGGCTTGGAAGCTGCCGCTCCACTACCACCAGCAGCAGCCTTTTTCCCAGCGTTCTTCTTCTTAAAATCTGAGAATCAATAATGTTACACGAGTAAACATAAGTTAACTCGTTTGCAAAACAATGGGTACGCTCATACCCCCTGACAAGAGATTAATAAAGCATATTACGTACCAGATAACTGCAAATAGGGATACTGTAATCTACATCAGAAAAAAAACTAACCATCAAGAGAAGCTTTAAGCGGCTCCAAAAATTCTGAAAACTCCATGTCTTCTAATGCCTTAAACACATCCTCAGCTTTCATCGTTTGTCTTCTTGAATCTTTACATATATCATTTGCCCTATCAATTCATCAAATTAAGATAAAATATAAACAAATTTTGAGACATTCTAATCAATTCCAAAGATTTCCCCTCTTATGTCAGATAAAAATCAATCAATTATAAGAATATGCATAACCCAGCAGTTCAAATGAATTCGAAGGCGAATGTGATTACATATTGTAATAAAAAAACAATTCGGAAAGTTAGGGTTTTGAAGCGTACGTGGCGGAGAGGTAGTGGATGAAGATCCGGGCACTCTCGGAGAAAGCAAGCAGCGCTTCCTTGTGAATACTGACGTCATAATCAGGCGAACACTCCGAAAGCTTATCTTTCACCACCCGGCGCACGATAGCTAGCGGCAGCTCGTCCACCACTGCTTTCTCCGAATCCATCTTTTCTCCCTCTCTCTCGTTCGCCGTCTTTCCCGCCCTTAAAGAGTTGATTATAACAAAACAGATCCCCACCCAAATGACATAAGCTGTCGGCCCATTAATATTAAAAGCCCATTCGTAATCTGCTTTTCATGAAATTAGGCAACTCCTTTTTTGGTAAGGTCACTAAATTTAATAATCTCTCCGTGTGGTGGATATATAGAAAATTTTCCGTCATAAAATAAATTTCATTTTCGATTTTCAAAGCAAAATTTATTTGTTTTATTCTAAAATCTATTTTTCTATTGATTAACATATGTTAGGTGTATAGGTAATTGTGTTTTTATATCAAAAATATGTAAAATTATTTTTTTTCTTTAATCTGTATTCACAAACCCAAAGAGACACTTATAATAAAACAGAGAGAGATCAATGTTTTCTTTATCCCCATATTATTAATTTGGTTTAATTTTAATTTGATGTTTCAGCGCCGCAGTGATTAATGGTTTCAACGCAGTAGTGGTTCTAGTTGGTTTCGATGTGCGGTGATTTGTCTCCAATCTGCTTAGTTGCTTAACAATAGAGTTCACTGATGTTTAATGGTTTCAACTCCTTCATCCTCTTTTGTGCCTCGGATGAAAGAAACTGAGATATGATGTTTCTTTTATTTCTCTCGTGAAGTTCCAGATGGTCTTATTAGTGTTAGAGATAATTGGCTAAAATACTCCAAATGGACACCCATATTTGTAATGAGCAACAACTTCAATTAAGTTACTCGAAGCTCATTTCATGGCAGCATCAGTAATCTTGAGCAATCTATAATTGTTCAAAGATGGTGGAACTATACGGAAGTGACTTCCTGTCTTGTCTTTGTTTCTCTTCAAAGCTTGGGCTTTGTTGTTGTCTTTGTCGTGATCTCCATGCTCTCAGACTCTACAGATGAGACACCAATGCTCCAAAGAATCAGTCAATCTGAGAAAACCACATATATTCCTTCCTCATCTTCCGTCAGTGTGTTGAAGTTGTTCATAGTCGCTGACAACAAACAATCGAGTATTGGAGTCTATCGAAGTAGCTCTGTTTCGAACATTTTGAATCTCATCCATGACTCGACGATCAGACATGACAAGCTGCTAAGATTCATGTTTATGAGTTGGTGAGAAGAAGAACATAGTTCTTGCGGCATAAGCTCATTTCCTCCCTACATCAAATTTGATCCTTGATGCTCCATGAGTTTGCTCTCTCAGGTCATTCCATAGTTATCTTGCACGTAAACCTGATTCTAGTCCTTCCATTAGATCAAATACAGCCCTGAGAAAACCCAACAAAACCAATGTGAGAGACAGAGCAAGTTTTAACATTACAGATTCATGCTTATTTGTCCACAAAAATCAAAATTCAGAATCAAAATTTTTCTTAAGTTTAATTTATGTCTTGCATACATATATGTAATGTTAAAATTGGTTCAAGTGTAAGAATTAAAATTTGGAACTTAAAACTAAAAGCTAAGACAACTCTTCCTCAAACAATGACCAACGCTTCATGTCAAATCCAATCACCAAATGCATAAACTGAGAGGATCTTACCATCAAGCCTTTCCAATGGTTTGTGAGCTTCGTATACTTAAAGTGAACAAATGCAAAGCCACGCGAAACTCCAGTCCTAAAACGACAAACAACACGCATCAAAGAGAAACAATAAATGAGTCAATTACAAAGACATGAGACTATAGTTCTCACTAACCTTCAATCTCTGAGAATAAAGGTCATATGCAGTCGTACCTACACAACACATAAGAAAACCATAAGTTTCTCAGAAAAAAGATAAACGTGAGCCGGAGAGAGGAGCTTGACATTCTAATTCTGAAAGATGAAGTGGAGAATTAATGTTAATGTGAGCTTTAATGGTGATGCTAGAATGTGGTTGACGTACGTAATGGTGCGCTGAGAGAACTCCTATCGATTAGCCATATGATTTTGTTTGCTGGGGAGAAGAGCTCAAATCGATTAGCCTCAGATGGCAGGTTCCAACTGAGGTTGGTCGGAACTAATGGTTCTCAGTGAAACATACGGATTTTCATAGGGGCTGGAAGAATCGATACTACAGAGATATGAAGATCATGGCTACCTATCTATATTAGATGGCCCAATTATCAGTTAACAAAGGCCCATAAATTAATATAAAGCCCATAAAAACACACACAAAACATGAAGTCGAAAATCGTTTACTAAGGCCACATGTTAGTCTCTCCTCACTCTATTTGATGACATGGCTTAAGGAGGAGGGACAAAACTGTTCTTTATATATAACTAGTGGTGCGCCGGCGCTACGCGCCGGATTTATGTACAATAATGTAATTTATAACTTAAATACTTCTGAGATTTTATTATCGTAAAGTAAAAAATTAGCCCACTTAAGTAGGTGTTTGATTGTATGTTGACCTGATTGTTATAAAACTATTATAAAACAAATAAATTTCGAAACTCTGGACAGTAATATCTGGTTTTATGTGAAATGATATTTGTTACGTTTTATTTGTTGCCACTGAGGAATTGTCATTCATATTTTTTTCATGTTTTCGTTAGTTATGTACTTTTTATATCTTGTGATTTTCATTTGGTTGTAGTGGTCTTGTAGGGGAATTTTTATATGATTATTTTTGTTTTTGGCATTGGTATTTGTTTTTGGCATCAACGGATTTGGTTATATAATATTTGTGAACCATTGTTTATATGTGATCTTTACTTATAAGATATTAGGATATTGAGCATCAAACATTGTTATCTTTGTATTTGTTTCATATTTTCATATGAATAATACGAATGTTTGTGTTTTGATTTTTTTAAGAGGTTTTGGTCTCCGTTGTTGTGAAAGTGTCATTCATTTTTGATAAATGTAATCTTACAAAACATTGTTTGAACGTCATCATGTGATTTACTTTAATCTGAGATTTTGT
>JABAYD010029181.1:0-13399 GCA_014822095.1 Diplotaxis tenuifolia | reverse complement strand
ATATTCGATATTAATAAAATATACATTCACAACACGAACTACATTATTTATAATTGATTCATGTGTTTTCTGTAACTGTATTTATAATTAATTGAATAATAAAAAACAAAGTTCAATCGACAGTGGTGTAAACAAATTTGTAAAAAAAAAAGCAATTTACATTTTTATTTTAGTTTCTTTACATCACTTTTCAAAACTATATTTATTTACTTAGAGTATTTTTTATATTTTGTTTTAAAGATATATAGTTTCTTTACTTCCACCAATATATAACGATCTATTAACCGGAAAATAGCTATCTAATTCTCAGTTAGACTATTTTTCCTTCAAAATGACATCATTCTATACAGTTTACCTTTATCATACAAAAGTACAAAATTATCAGATATTTAGAATTGGGATATATATCGTTGAGATATACTGATTTTCTGAAATTAAAATAAAAAGTCATTCAATAACAAAAAAAAAAGTAAAAATCAGAAAATGTAGCTACCAAAATCAGAGTAAAAATAGAAAAATCCACATCCATATTAAGACTTACTAGCTCGAATTAAAATCGAAATTTTACTGGGTTTTTAATATTGTTATTTGACCAACAAAGAATTAAAATAATAATACCGAAACCAAACCAAACAAAATTTATAAATAAATGAACTATTACTATATTTCTTCAACCGAAAATCTAAAATCTAACGCACAGAACTAACCCAAATTTTCTTTTTTAAAAAGAAACCTAGACGCAAACCAAAATTTATAAAATATCATTACATCACAAAATTTTAATAAATAAATAAATTATAAATATCAGGAAATCTAGTTGAGTTTATAACTAGCCTATGGTAGCAATTTTAAAACTAAATATAATTTCTCTCTAGGGTTTTAACCTCGGTGTCTCCGCAATGAAAACACGGCGGCGTAACATCTCCGGAGACCATTCCTCAACAACCGGACGTAGCACGCGATCGAGGACCTCAGACGATACAAGACGCAACTCATTACCGATCCCAATCGATCTCGTTTTCGACATATTCACGAGGTTGCCGTTGAAGTCAATAGCCACATGTCGGTGCGTTTCGAAGACCTGGTCCTCGTTACTTCGCCATCCAGACTTCACCGAGCTGTTCTTGAGCAAGTCTCGTGCTCGCCCCAAGCTCTTGTTCGCCTGCCAAAAAGGTGGTGACGTGTTCTTCTTCTCAGCACCTCAACCGCAAAATCCGGATGAGAATAGTTCGTCTCCTGTAGTGGCCACTAATGATTGGAAGCTGTCCTTTAATGACGACTCTGGTTTATTGTTTGAAATATGTGTGCTTGATCATGGTTTGGTCGGTCTTACAAAAAGGTGGCTCGTAAAGGGAAGACAACATTCGGTACCGGTGATATGTAACCCTAGCACAGGACAGTCTTCAACTTTAACCAGAGAGGAGACGACGAGAGTTATGGCGAGGAGTTTGTTTGGGTATGATCCTATTGATAAACAGGTTAAAGTATTGTCCGTGTCGGAAGCAAGTCATGGTGTTGTGTCTGAGGAGTACGAAATTATGACAAAACTATCGCAGAGAATCATCAACTGTGGCCGCGTGCTATATTATTATGGACGTTGGAAAGGGAGATGCATCAATGGTGTTTTGTATTATAAAACTTTTGAGAAGTCTACAGAGACTTATGTGTTTGTTTGCTTTGACGTTAGATCTGAAAAGTTTAGCTTTATTAAAGTCGAAAAAGGTCTATTTGAGGGAACTATGGTAAACTACAAGGGTAAATTAGGTTTACTTCGGTCTGGGGGATGCCTTTCTAGAAGAAACAGTCTTTCTAAAAGAAGTAAAAGTGTTAACTTGTGTGTGCTAGAAGATATCGAGAAGCAGGAATGGTCTGAGCATACGTATGTATTGCCCGCTTTGTGGAAGAATATTGTTGGGAGGGACTCGTTAAGGTTTGTTGGAATGACGGGGACTAATGAGATTGTGATGAGTTCGGTGAGCCCTTTTTGCCTATTCTACTTCAATACCGAGAAGAATAGTGTCGTTAGAGTTGAAATTCAAGGAATGGATTTGTATGAGTATGATAGAGTTGGCATCTTTCTAGACCATGTAGAGAATGTGAAGCTTATTTAAGTGTTTCGGAACTTCATAACTTGAGACTTTGTTTTGCTATTTGTCCTAAGTTAATTCATATGCTACTTGGTTATCAAATCCTTTTATGCATTCTTTCACTATAGTAGACTATCATTAGCTTGATTTAGTTCTTGGTGTGAATCAGAGACACATAGATGAAATGATGGTCACAGAATTGCGGAATCAAAATGTCCCACAATTTATTTTATTAATCCGATTTAGCCGATGATATACAAAGACCAGCTTTTTTCAAATGACAAACACATCTACGAAAATGCACGACTCCACTTGAAACTAAAAATCTAAATAATGGTTTTCACTTTTATATTTCTCAAATGTAGCTCTAAAAATCATAGGTAATTTTGTGGCCAAAGCTTCACTAACCAAAAAAAAAGATAAGACGGCTCTGCTAGCTGCAGAATGTTAGTTTGCTTTAACGTTAGATCTGAAAAGTTCAGCTTTATTAAAGTCGAGGAATCTCTCTTTCAAGAAACTATGGTCAACTACAATATGGTAAAGTAGGTTTACTTCTTTTTGGAGAATCTGACTACGTTGATGATGAAAGCAGTACAAGCAGATATCGAAAAGCAGGAGTGGTCTGAGCATGTGTATGTATTGCCTGCTGTGTGGAAGGATATTGCTGGGAATGCCTCGTTAGACTTTGTTGGGATGATTCGGGCAAATGAGATTGTGATGGAGCCAGGGAGGAATACTATCGTTAGAATTGATATCCAAGGAATGGATAGACCTGAGTATGATAGAGTTCACATCTTTTTAGACCATGTGGAAGATGTGAAGCTTATGTAAGTCTTTAGCTGCTTCATAACCTGAGACTATTAGAAACAAAGTTGTCCCACATCGGAAGTTGGAAGATATATTAACTAGTATATAAAAGATAGATGAGCTATTCCACTAATTACCAATTGGTTAGAGGTTGGAAGTTCATCTAATTTAACATGGTATCAGAGTCCACGACCCACAAAACTAACCCGATCCACATCGATCTGTGCCAAAAACTGGCCCATTGATCATTGCCCAAATATTCCGAGATTAACGCTCAAAGAACCATCATCTTTAGGGGCGTATTAGACACAAAGACTTTGTTTGGCTATATGTCTAAGCTGAGTCTGTTGCTTTGTACTCTCTTATCTTTAAAGCTATTTGGTGAAAATAAGTGAAATAGATAAACATGATGCTCTGCATTGACAACTATGTTCCTATCTTTGTCATGCTTTAGTTTAGGGCCATAATGTGGCCTGGTTATAAACTAAATTGATGGAGTCCTGGTTACAAATTGAATCAGAGTCAAAGAGATGAAGACATGGTTATAAAATTGTGGAATCAAAATGTCCAAAGCAATGACAGGATTAGCAGCCTTACAGACACTTGTATGGAATCGGTACAAAGCTGCAGACTAAACTACATGTCGCTATATAGATGTGGGTGTTTGTGATCGGATATTTGAGTAGAAACAAAGAGTGTTTGTCTCTTTGCAGAGGAAGAACAACTCTTGAGGATGAAAAATATATAAAATAACAAAGAGCTGAAGAACGAAGAGCAACTAAGCAGAAATTAAGAGTGTACCTCAGTAACTTGTTCAACAAGTAAGAAAATTGATCACG
Source organism: Diplotaxis tenuifolia (assembly GCA_014822095.1). Taxonomy (NCBI): domain Eukaryota; kingdom Viridiplantae; phylum Streptophyta; class Magnoliopsida; order Brassicales; family Brassicaceae; genus Diplotaxis; species Diplotaxis tenuifolia. The sequence goes on along the minus strand of JABAYD010029181.1, from coordinate 9,666 downwards.
ATCATCCTATGTACCTACTTGTTGTATATATAAGGTTTTGAGTTGTGGATGGAGATCGAGAAGGTATTGAGGTTGCAGGCGACAATGCACTTGCAAGATTAAGTAAATTGGATATAACAAGATTATACTAAAGGCAAGGCCAAACTAGATTAAACCAAGATGGTAAACCTAGGATGTTAGGTGATACGTATGCAGCAAGTCATCCACCTCTGATCTATCAATACAAAAGGAGGGGACAAAAGAAAGGAATAAACCGAGATGACTAAAGCAGAGTACGAGGGTTGGTACGAGTAAGGCAGTTGGTTGGTTAACTTAGTACATATGAAGAATAAAGCGTGGAGAGGAGGAAGATCACTCGCAGGTACGAGTAACGGAGCACATGGGTTGTCTCTTGTGTGACGTATATGTCCTTTTCCTATACTATAAGTAGAAGGACAATAAGGTAGAGTCGTTATGTATGATCTGAGTGAGAGTAAGAGAGAGAAAACAACTTTTGTATTACTTTTCTTGGATCAATACAATATCGTTTTGTCTTTATCCTTTTGATTCTCTAAACCTAGATACGTAAATCGTATCAAAGTGGTATCAGAGCAGTCGATCGTGGAACCACCATGCCGCCGAAGAAGTCAGATGCCGATCCAGCATTGGAACAACTGCAACAGGATATGAGACAAGTGTCTACGATGGTGTTGGAGCAAAGGCAGGAAGGGGAGAGAGTGAAATCCTTGGAACTGGCCGTGAGTGCTATCCAACAGTCGTTAGATGACAAACTCTCGTTCCTGGAGCCGATGAGACGACAGTATCTGGAGGCGGAGGAAGAGAAACAACGGATGATGGAGTTAGTCAAAGGGAAGATGCAAAAAGGTGAAACAAATACAAGTGGAGGAAGTAAGGATGATGACGAGGTGTACGGTGAAGGAGAGAGAAGCGTCTGGTATCGCGTCATCATCGGTGGTGAAGGTATCTGACGTACAGAAGAAGGAGACTCGTGAAACCTCTGCACCAGTGGGTTCCGATTTCTTCACCATCAGCCAGACGGAGCTTAACCACTCTCTGACCAGACGGTTGAAGCTTCCTCTGTTCGATGGAGAAGATGCTGAAAGATGGGTGATAAGAGTGGAACAATACTTCGAGCTGGGAGATCTGACGGAGGAGCAAAAGCTCAAGGCGGTGAGGTTATGTTTCCACGGCGAAGCGTTGATGTGGTATCGTTGGGAGAGAGGACGGAATCCGTTCACGTGTTGGGATCAGATGAAACAGAGGATACTTGAGCAGTACGCGGAGGATCAGGACTCGTCGGTCGGAGAACGTCTACTCACACTCCGGCAGACGGGAACGGTGAGGGAGTACATCAGAGATTTTGTGGCGTTAGCTACTAACGCTCCGTAGATTCCTTAGACGATACTAGAGATGGCTTTTATGATCGAGTTCAAGCCTAAGATCAGAACCGGAGTTAAGATGTTTGAACCGAGAACCTTGAAGAAGATGATGAGTCTGGCGAAGACGGTGGAGGAGTGGTAATCGTCGGAGGAAGGGACGGAGAAAGGGAGTCGAGATCTGAGGAGTTCAAAATTGAGTAACGACAAAATATCTAGTGGGTTTAGTACTACGGCCCAAAAGATTAGTAGTTTCAAGCCCAAGGGACATAACCCAACAAACTCGACCTCAACGACGTCGTTTCGGGGTAAACCTAATCAAAAGACCACCGGAAACCATGGTCGACTAAAACTGCTGTATCATCGTATCACTCCAGAGGAGTACGCGAAGAGGAAGAGGGATGGGCTTTGCTACCGGTGTGACGAGAAATACGAGTATCCACACGTATGTTCCCGTAAGGAGCTGTCGGTGTTACTGGTTAATGAGAATGGCACCGAGACTGAGCTGACGGAGGAGCAGTGGGGTTACGGAGATGAGCAGGAAGAAGAGGACACGGAGGTTGCTGAGCTATCCGTGAACTCAGTGGTGGGGCTGTCATCACCACATACCATCAAGCTTAGAGGCAAAATCAATGAAGAGGAGGTTGTGGTCTTAATCGACAGTGGAGCTACGCATAACTTCATCTCGGAGAGTTTGGTGAGGAGGTTAGGGATACCCAGAGGAACATCACGAGGCTACAAGGTAATGGTAGGAGGAGGAATAACTGTCCAAGGAAAGGGAATTTATGAGGAGGTGCAAAGCCGTCGTGTATGGTGACATCACAGTTCCTCCCTATGGACTTGGGTATTGCTGATGTGATCCTAGGGGTGCAGTGGCTGGAGACGTTGGGTGAAACAAGGAATAACTGGAAGCTTCAATGGATGAAGTTCCAGTTGGGAAACGAGACCATAACTATCCAAGGATACCCGAGTTTATTTTCTGCTCAAGTCTCACTGAAGGCGTTGGGGAAAGCAGTAGAAAAAGGAGGAGAGGGAATGTTGGTAGAATACGGAGGACTACAAGCTGAGGTGGAGACAAAGGAGTTGGAGTTTCCATCAGAGTATCAATGGGTTAAGAAAGATTACGAGAAGGTATTCCAAGAACCTCAAGGACTACCACCTTCGAGGGGGAGGGAACACGCGATACTGCTAGAAGCTGGAGCAAGTCCTGTTAGTGTGAGACCTTTCTGATATCCTCATGCTCAAAAGGTGGAAATAGAGTGACAGATTTCAGTGATGCTCGCAGCATGGATCATACAAGAAACTAACAGCCCATTTTCGAGTCCGGTCTTGCTAGTGAGAAAGAAAGATGGAAGCTGGAGATTCTGTGTAGATTACAGATCCCTGAATAAGGTTACGGTGGCAGACAAGTATCCTATCCCCATGATAGATCAGTTGCTAGATGAGTTGCAAGGAGCCAAGGTGTTCTCGAAGTTGGATCTAAGGGCAGGGTACCATCAGATACGAGTGAAGGGGGAGGATGTACCTAAGACCGCTTTTAGGACCTACGACGGACATTACGAGTTCTTGGTCATGCCGTTTGGGCTGACAAACGCTCCGGCTACATTTCAGGCGCTGATGAATGATGTGTTCCGGCCCTACCTGAGGAAGTTCGTACTGGTCTTCTTCGATGACATCTTAGTGTACAGCCGAAGTGAGGAGGAGCACAAGAGTCATCTAAGAGAAGTGTTGAAGTTGTTGGAGGCACATAAACTGTATGCGAACCTGAAGAAATGTAGCTTCGGAAGTGGTAAAGTAGAGTATTTGGGGCACATAATCACTGGAGACGGAGTGTCTGCAGATGGAGCAAAAATCCAAGCAATGGTGGAGTGGCCTGAACCTCATAATATCAAGGCATTGCGGGGGTTCCTTGGATTGACCGGGTACTACCGAAAATTTGTGAAGGAGTATGGGATGGTGGCACGGCCTCTCACGATACTACTCCGCAAGGAGCAGTTTTTGTGGGGAACTGAAGCAAGAGCAGCTTTTCAGAACCTCAAGAAGGCCATGACCACAGTACCGATTCTCGCATTACCAGATTTTGAAGCCGTGTTTGTAGTGGAATCAGATGCTTCAGGAGTGGGATTGGGAGCGGTACTGATGCAGAAACAGCGTCTGTTGGCTTACTTTAGTCAAGCGCTCACAGACCGTCAGAAAATGAAGTCAGTATATGAGAGAGAACTAATGGCAGTGGTGTTTGCAGTGCAGAGTGGAAACATTACTTGGTAGGGAGGAAGTTTGTAGTGAGAACAGATCAGAAGAGTTTGAAGTTCTTGTTGGAGCAGATAGAAGTGAATATCGAGTATCAAAAATGGCTTACTAAACTACTGGGATTCGACTTTGAGATACAATACCGGCCTGGTTTGGAGAACAAGGCTGCATATGCTCTGTCAAGAAGGGTTGGAGGTCCTGAGTTGATGGCGTTGACGATACCGAGTGTTATTCAATTACATGAGTTGGATGTTGAGATTGATAAAGATCAGGAACTGAGTGCTGTCCGGGAAGCAGTGAAACAAGGATCCTTGGCACACCCAGGCTATACCGTGGTGCAAGATCGATTGTTGAGACAGGGGAAGTTGGTTGTACCAAGAAAATCACGGTTGAAAGAGTTCATCATGAAAGAGTTCCATAGTGGGAAGATTGGAGGGCATGGAGGGGTTTTGATGACTCAGAAAAGGATTCCTGAGATTTTTTACTGGAAGGGAATGATGACAGATATCAGGCGTCAAGTTGCAGAGTGTTTGATTTGTCAAAGACACAAGTACTTCACGCTGGCTCCAAGTGGTCTCTTGCAACCACTTCCAATCCCAAACAAGGTCTGGGAGGATATTGCTATGGACTTTGTGGAAGGTCTGCCTCGTTCTGATGGCTACAATTCAATCATGGTAGTCATAGATAGGCTGTTTAAGTATGCACACTTCATCAAACTGAAGCACCCTTTTACAGCTGTGGAAGTGGCCGGAGTATTTGCTCAGGAAGTTCTGAAATTGCATGGTTTTCCACGAACCATCGTATTAGACAGGGATAAGCTATTCACATGTCAGTTTTGGAGGGAGCTATTCAAGTTGGCAAGAATGCAGTTGTGCTTCAGTACTGCTTATCACCCACAATCCGATGGGCAGACTGAGGTAACTAACAGAGGGTTAAAAACGTATTTAAGGTGCTTCGCAAGTGACAAACCAAAGTCTTGGTCCGGGTTCTTGGTGTGGGCAGAGCTGAGTTATAACACGTCATATCATTCAGCCATCAAGATGACTCTGTTTCAAGTGTTGTATGGGCGTGAGCCTCCTACGTTGGTGAAGTATGAGAACGGTTCCACATCGAATGCTGAATTGGAAGGGAAGTTGATAGAAGGGGATGCAATGCTGTTGCTGTTGAAGGAACATCCCGCTAATGCTCAGCAAAGCATGAAGTTGAGGGCTGATAGTCACCAGAGGGAGGTAGAGTTTGCAGTGGGAGAGAGGGTGTTTTTAAAGATAAGACCATACAGACAACAGACACTGGCCAGAAGGACTAATGAGAAGCTGGCTGCTCGTTTCTATGGTCCTTATGAGATTGCAGCACGAGTGGGAAACGTTGCGTACCGCTTGAATCTTCCAGCTGAAGCTAAGATCCATCCGACTTTTCATGTGTCACAGTTGAAGAAGGTGGTCGGAGATGAAGAAGATTCCGTTACCATTCCTCCACAACTCACGGAGGAGGGGGTTTTGGTAGCTGAACCAGAGGCGGTGCTTGATTCTAGAGTGCATCCGGTTTCAGGACAGTCTGAGGTGCTGATCAAATGGAAAGGGTTACCTGACTATGATAGTTCTTGGGAGTGGCGTAAGGTGATACAACCTCAGTTTCCTGACATCGACCTTGAGGACAAGGTCAAACTTGATGGAAGAGGTATTGATACGTACGCAGCAAGTCATCCACCTGTGATCTATCAATACCAAAGGAGGGGACAAAAGAAAGGAATAAACCGAGATGACTAAAGCAGAGTACGAGGGTTGGTACGAGTAAGGTGGTTGGTTGGTTAACTTAGTACGTATGAAGAATAAAGCGTGGAGAGGAGGAAGATCACTCGCACGTACGACGTATATGTCCTTTTCCTAGATTATAAGTAGAAGGAGAATAAGGTAGAGTCGAGTGAGAGTAAGAGAGAGAAAACAGCTTTTGTATTACTTTTCTTGGATCAATACAATATTGTTTTGTCTTTATCCTTTTGATTCTCTAAACCTAGATACGTAAATCGTATCATTAGGGTTCACTGAACCACACTTTGCGACGTCTAAAACCTTCTTGAAATGAATGCGTGCGAATCAAGGTGACAATCAAAAGCCCTTTTTGAGATCTGTCTTTCCCTCACAGACACACTAACTAAGGTACAACAACGATGCTTATACAAACTACTGAATAATAAGACCATATACACTAAACCCCAATCTTTGGAAAAACAAAATTTTACTCCTGGCGATGCTCCCTCACTGTAAATTGTGCCTAATAAATAATAAACAAGTATTACGAATTTATAAAATAATAACTAGAAACTGAAAAGTTAGCAGACGTATGTTACCACTTAACACCAGAACTTCTTTATTATTCGGCTGAACTCACTCCTCTTTTTGTCTTTTGATTTCACATGTGTGGCACGGTGATCAAACTCAGTTTCTTGATCTTCCACTATCGGTGCTAAAGACGGCCTCCATTGTGTGAGCTCTTCTGGTTTAAGCACCACCGGCCATGGCTGATCTGTCACGGTGGTGGTGGAGGAACAACAGCATCGACGGAATAGACAAAAAATCATTTGAATTTAACTATTCCTAGTGTTAATATTGGGAAGAGATTTGAGTTTGCGCTCTTTTTTTTTGCACAACATTTGGGTTTGTTATTAAATACACCCTTGTCGAATGGTTGATTACTACTCTTTTTAAGGGGTCATTTATTTCTGTTTGTTGGTATATTTAAATAAGTAACTACATTATTTACTACCTTTTAAAATTTTAAAGTTGATCTAAAAAGGTCAAAATCATCATTTTAATAATTTATAAGTAGGTATAATCTACATATAATTAATGAATTTGATAGGAAAACAATACAGAACATAGGAGTCAAGATTCAAGTTTAGAATAAAATATGGAAAAGTACACATCTTAATTAAAAAAAATTATATAAAATCTAGCTTATATTATTTTAAAAAAAATGATTTTGCTGATTTGTCATGTTCTCTATTTTTTCAAGATAAATTATTATCCAATTAGAGATTATTACAATAATAAAGTTATGGTGAAAGTTTTAAATATATGGAAAATACTCAAATTGTTTAGACTGAATTGGTGTGGTAGATGTTGTAAGTATAGTATTTTTCTTTCTCTCTTTGTTGATTTATATAAACTATACGATTTTTAATTTAATTTTTAAGGATTTATGTTTTGTTGATGACCATTCTCTTAGTAATTTCTAATCTTAACTTATTTTAATGGGATTCTTTTGTTTGGAGTAATTATAACATCTTTGACTATACTATTTAATGTAAAATAACTAGTTCCTAAGAATAACTCATATAGAACAATATATTCAAAATCACTCTTTTGTGATGATTTCCTAGATCCTAGAAAAATTGGCAAATGATTATTTCATATTTTCTAAAGAAATACTGAAACGTTGTTATCAAAAGGAAGTTTTACTCATTAAGTCTCTAGATTATAATAGTTCTTTTTAGTGTGTTCTATTTTTTTTTTCTCTTCGTTCATCAGCTCTCTGTAATCTAATATTCTGTGTTTAAACGTATTGTTCATGTTGTGAATATTGGATCTCAGGATGATCTCATTGCAAAATACGATCCTCAACTAAATTAAAATTAACTATTTGTGACAGATAATATAGTTTACTGATATTATAATTTTATATTATGCTTACTGTAATAAGTGATAAACTATTTAAAAGATTATATAATATATATGCGTAAAATATAAATTGTATACTTATGCTATATATTATAAATATTAAACAATCATATGCTTAACTAAAATATATTAACTTGAATTTATACTTGACGTACATAAAATCAAAAACATTGTCATGATAATAATATATAAAACCAAAATGGTATATATTTTATAAACAAAAAAATGAAAATTGTTAAAATATGAAATTTTAAGAAAACATAAAAACTAAAATAAAATATTCAATAACATAAACTAAACCAACATAGTGTTTTGTAATTTATTAATTGTTTTGTTGTCTCACAGTTACTAATAATTTATTATGTTTATTCGTTATTTTTATTGTTATTTGCTGTTTTATGAGGTCACTAGTAAAATCTTTGATATTTTAACCGGAGACAGACATGCCCGGAGGAGACATCAGAGGTGGCCGGAAAAGATATCAGAGTTGGCCAGAGGAGACACCGAAGGTGGTGGAGATGACATAGAGGTTACAAAAAAAAATTTTTTTATATAAACAAAAAGAATTGTGGTCATTTTAATTAATTTATTATATGTATCAAAAATAAATTAATAAAAGGGATAATTTGCAAAATACTCTATTAATAATTTAAAATTTGAAAATTACATATACTGTTTCAGTTTTTGAAAACTACAGTTTATTAAACATGAAAAGACATTTTTATCCTTATAATATAATTTGAATAAATAAAATATAAATTCGAAATTAATAATATTATTATCTTGTAAGATATTTATGCTTAAGATAAAGGGAAGTCTATGTTGGAAACAATGTGTTATTATACTATTCATAATTTTAAATAACAATTATACTATGAAAAAAATTATTAAGTGTTTGTAATTTTATCATAAAGATTATATGTATGCCTTTTTAATATTTTAAAACCTTATGTAAAAAAATTGCCCTACATCCTCATTCTTCTACAAAAAAGGTCACGTCCTGCAAATGTTTCATTTTTGTGAAAAGTATTCTTTACCAAGAAAGTTTTAAGTGAATAATAGAGAACGAGAGTACATGAATTACATTTAAGGAATTAACAAACCTGAGGCTGAGAGAATAAGAAACTATAAAACTAGAGAAAAGAAAAATGCTCCGTAAAAAGAGAAAATAAAAGATTATGAAGGAGAATATGCAGGAGACATCGAGACGATACTGATTCTCCTCTCTCTCTTTTTTTTTCAAAACAAATTATCTTTAAGATATATTAAAATATATTTTATAGGTATTATAAATAAATTCTTTTTAAAACTGTTCAATTAAATATCAGTAAATTATGTTGATTAAATTTTTTGAGAACAGTATTAAATATTTATATTGGGTAGTTTAGTAAATTCATATATACAAAAGTGTATGTTTCAAAAAACTTATATAATGGTGTAGTTTTCAAATTAAAATCTAAAAGAAGTGTATTTCTCCAAAATTTCCCTTTACATTTTACATTTTTTTAAATCAATTAAATTAAATCCGTGAAAAATACATGTAAAATAAGTTTTCCAGTTAACTTCTTCTACATTTTTAACACTTTTAAATTATTTTTATCTAATGTTAAAAGACCCATGAGAGATTTACTATTAAAAATGATTTTAGTTCAGATCAAATCAACTACACATTTGATTAGCATTTTCAGTATATAACTATACATTTTTCTAGTATACTATATTATAGAGTTGGTTCTGTATTACTCTGAAACCAAGTTTTTCCATTTAAAAAAGAAAATAAAAAAAATTTTTTTTTATATTTTTATCTGAAAATAGACTAACTTTATTATACATGCATACATTAAAACAAGTATATTTCTATAACTATATTATTATTTTTGAACAATAAAATGGATCAATTACAAAAAAAAGGTTGGAGATGTTCTAAGACCATCTCCAATAGCTGCCTCTATTTTTTACTTCAAATTTAGAGTACTCTAAAAATAGAGGAGGACTTTGCTCCAATGGTCATCTCTATTTTTTACTCTATAAAAGAATATTCTTATTATATTATTTCTTCACTTATTTATTAATTTATTATATAACTCATAACCTTTGAAATATTAATATTGTACCTTTATATTTGATATTATAACACCATATACAATTACAATATTATTGAAACTAAATGATTGTTTAAATTTTATAAAAGATCTAAATATCCGACCAAATGTTCAAGGAGAACAAACAAGAATCTTGAGGAAAAAGATGAATCAAGAACCTCATTCTTCTTCAACTTCATTTGGAGAATTTTTTAATGATATTGGTGGATATGGAAATGATATTGGTAGATATGGATGTGATCTACCAGAATATTAAATCAT
>JABAYD010029178.1:0-17257 GCA_014822095.1 Diplotaxis tenuifolia | reverse complement strand
GTTCGCTCTAGACATAGTTGAAGCAGTGTCTAACGAGATAGGACCAGACCGCGTTGGCATAAGACTCTCTCCCTTTGCAGACTACATGGAGTCCGCAGACACAAACCCACAAGCACTAGCCCTTCACATGGCTAAGTCTCTAAACAAATACGGAATCCTCTACTGTCATGTGATTGAAGCAAGAATGAAAACAGTGGGAGAAGTAGGTGAGTGTCCTCCTCACATGCTAGTGCCTATGAGGAAAGCCTTTAAGGGGACTTTTATCTCAGCGGGTGGTTACACGAGGGACGATGGTAATGAGGCAGTGGTCGAGGGAAGGACCGATCTTGTGGCTTATGGTCGGTGGTTTCTTGCAAACCCTGATTTGCCTAAGAGGTTTGAAGTTGGTGCTGAGCTGAATAAATATGATAGGCCAACGTTTTATATTTCTGATCCTGTTGTTGGTTACACTGATTACCCTTTTCTTGAATCAACAGCTTAAACATTGTCGTTAAGAATGTTAATGTGTGTTCATGTAATAAGATATTGTTGCAAGTGTAACATCAATCATTATATTTTGGGCCTTTTTTTCTTCTTGGTTGTAACTTTGTAAGCCCTATTTAGTCGAGGTTTTGTATTTTCATGTTTTAAAAGAAAATTAAAAAATAAACCCGTCACGTCAAATTTTCCTATTGGTTAAAAACTTAAAATGATATTACAGTTACCTATGCACTTTTTAAATGAAGTGTAGTCATTAAATTACAACTTCTTCTTCTATACGCTTCTCACAAGTCTTTTCGTTACTGATGATAAATAACACTGTAACACATACAGCGCGTGTGACTTCTAACTTTACTGGTTATACTCGAGGTTCAAAATTTAAATATTTGAATCCATCTGTAAACTCTCTTACTAATCGAATCTGTGTATTAATCTTTTCATAGGGGAGATGGAGTTTCATGGAATGAAGAGGAAAGATTTACAAGCACTATGCAAAAAGCATGGAGTCCCCGCAAATCTGAAAAGCATCGAGATGGCTTATAAACTCACTTCTCTTCTTAGTGTGAATGAGTTTTCCGGAAGTGGAAACAACAAAGATATTACTGAAGATGAACAGTCAAAGGTTTTTTAGCTTTTGTTTTTTTTATATGGGTTTTTTTTTTGAGAAAGAACATAATCATTTATATGGGTTTTTGGTCGGAAGTAACTTATGAGTTTGATAATAATAATATGCAGAATATGTATGAAACTAATGTCAAGAAAGCTCAAGTTGAGGATGTTCTTGTTCAAAATGAGTTAGATGCGTATGTCTCTCTCTCTCTCTGATTCATTATCTTTTTGGCAAGTAGTCTGTATTATTGAGTTCTTTTTTGTCTCTCAGTGGAGAATCTGATGGTTATTGCAAAGGCGAGCTTGTCAGGGTCAGTAGAGCTGTCCCACTAAGATCAGTTCACACTTGTTTGTGTCGTCTAATAGAATCATATACACGAGCTTGTGTCTTGTTTGCTAGGTTACGTTATCAGGTAATCAGCAACCAATACGTACTGAAATAACTGAGGCAGCAATGGAGTTAGGATCTGAGGTTACTTGACCTGCACTGTACCTACCTTGTTAATCGAACCTAATCAAAGCTTCTAGAGTTAATATCAGAATGGTTTCTCATGTTGTGTGGCAGAAACTTTCACTACTGGTCACGGAAGCTTACAAGGATGCATACGCAAAGAGTGTTGTGGTAAAGCATATCATAGACCCTTTTTTTGTCATTACAATGCTATGTCTATCTTCATCTCTTGTAGTTTTGAGATTTTCTTGAAATTTTCACAGGTTAAGGAGGAAGAGGAGGAGATTGTAGTTGGTGGCAGAAAGGTTAAGAAAGTGAAGTTCAGTCCCGAGTCTGAGAATCAAGTCTTTGAATTCACTCGCTCTGTTAAGAAACTTCCTAGGGGTAAGAATGCTAGAACGTGTAGTAGTAGCCAAGGTGTTGGAAGCATAGTAGAGCTAAGGCGGTCCAAGCGAATTCTTACAGTAGCTGGATGTAATGGAACTGTGTCAAACCTAGTAAGTGGGATTGTTGAGGCTGAGAAAGGATCTTCTAGTTTGGTTGCAGAGCATAACGTCCCAAGGCGGTCAAAAAGACTTGTGGACAAAGAAAGATGAAAGAAGATTATGATATAATTTACCTCACTGGTTTTTATTAGTTTTTTGGGGGCATGACAAGTAATCTATTGTAAACCATTCTCATTTGGTAATAATTTTTTTTGAGATTTTAAACAAAGAAAATGAATATGAAACAAGAAAAAGACTATGGTGGAGGATGTCTCTAATCTTGAAATGGTTCTTATGCGGTCTAGGCGCAAACCAATACTCAAAGAGGGTATAAGTTATCATTAGACTTAGACTATGTTGCACACAATCATTACTTAGATGTTTCTAATAAATGTTATGTTTTAACATGCATACATGTTATGTCCACACATGCATATACATAAACGGTGGTAGTAAATGTTAATCTCATTTGTAACGCAGATGAAATCACAATAACTATACCCACTACATCACTAAGCATTCATTATCTCACAAAGAGATGTCTAACGAGTTTCCTATGTAATTACTTTAGCCTTTTCACTCTACCATTTACATGTAACAGTCAAGTCCCCAAGTCTCTCTATATAAACTCACTAACCTCATCACTCACTTCTCATCACAAACACAAAACAAATCTCAAACCAAACTCACTTCCTAAAACTCTCTAATGGCTACTAAACCTAGTTTCTTGGTTGCATACGCTCTCATGATAATGGTGGCTTCTTCCACAGTGACATCTCGTCCTCTCATGAAACCAACCTTGGGTGCATCACCTTCTCCTTCCACAAGCCTTGATGAAGAAACAGGTTACTGCTGGGACTCACTGATGCAGCTTCAACACTGTTCTGGAGAGCTCATCTTGTTCTTCCTCAACGGTGAGACTTACTTAGGACCTGGGTGTTGCAGTGCTATAAGAACCGTGGGACGCAAGTGTTGGACAACTATGATTGGAACTCTTGGTTTTACTCCTCAAGAAGGTGATGTTCTCCAAGGTTATTGTGATGACGAGGATGACTCTGAAAAGAAGGCTCTTGCCTCCTCACCACTGCCTATGGCCCTTAAGTTTAAGCCTAGTAATGTTGTTAGATCTGCTAACCCTTGAATCCAGAGCTCATGTTTTATTTTTTATTTTCCTAAGAGAATCTTTATAAAATGTAATATGAGATGGCTGTTGAGTGAGTATTAGCTTCTTTGTTATTACTCAATAATAAAAAGATTGTTACTCAGAACATTTTTTTTTTCGCAAACACAGCAAATATAATCTTCTCTTCTCAAGTCAAGACATAGTATACTCCTTGTTAAGTAAATGAACAGTCACTGAAACAACAGGGCTGACCCTAAAAGACTAATATAGATTGCTTTGTGGTAAGAGCACTTTATAGTATTGGCTTCTCCTGCATAAAGTGTTGTTATCATAATGCAATGTAGTTAGTGTACAAGCAATGGTCATGGTCTTAAAAACAAAAAAATAAAATATAAAGACATCCATTACTTCCTTCACACGCAACTGTTAAAGTTAGAAAGTAGCCTACTATTGGCAGTAAACAAAAGAAAACACATGACTCCCTTTTTCTCAGTTTCCTGAAGAAGAAGCAACAAATATATTCTTATAGAAACATAGGTAATAGCTTAACTTAAAAGAAAAAAAAAAGAAAACTGTGGATGAGAGAGAGACTTCAACCAAAACTAAAAACAGATGCTACTAAAGAAGAAGAAGAAGAAGCATAGATAAAAGAAGATGGAGCTTGAACTAGGTCTCAAGATCACTCGAACAAAAGAAGATGTATCTTCCTCTACAGATTTCAAGGTTTCTAGAGATGCTTTAGGTCAGGTCTATCTTTCCAGAGAGACTGATTCTGTGTTCATCCTCACTCTTCATCTCAAAGGTTCATCAGTTCTCTCATAGTCATTTTAATGCACATTAATTTTTGGAGATTGAGATTGAAAATGGATGCAGGGTTTAAGAAGAAGGGTGTTGAGATTGAGATAAACGAAGAAGGAGATCGGATTACTATAAGTGGAAGGAAGAAAGTAGAAGAAATGGTTTTGGTAAAGTGGGTGGAATGGAAGAAGGAAACAGATGTTCAAGAATTCAAGAAAGTGTTTAAGATTCCGAAAATCGTCAATCTTGACAAGATCAAAGCTAGGTTTAATGATGAAGAAGAAGATACTCTAACAGTTACATTTCCCAAGAAGTTTAAGGGGATGACTGGTTTGAAGATTGAGGAGGAAACAGAGGAGAAAACAGAGCCAGAAGCAGAGAAAACAGAGGAAATAACAGAGCCAGAAGAAGAGAAAACAGAGGAAATAGCAGAACCAGAAGAAGAAATCAAAGAGGAGACAATACCTGAGGAAAAAGAAGAAGAACCAAAGATGGAAGAAGTGGAAGAAGACAAGATTGAAGAAGAGATAGTGGAGGAAGAAGAAACAAAGGATCATGAGGAAGAAGAAGTTGAAGAAAAAGAAAGTAAACCTAAAAAGAAGAAAAGAAAAAAGTTTTGTTTTCCATGTGTTGCAGGATCTACTCTGCTTATGTCAATTATTGTTTTCATTATTCAATTGATTCAATCCAAAAGAAAATGAGATTCATCATTAGGGTTTCTTAGGGCAGAAGTGTTCTTCTTTTTTTAGGACTTGATTAATCTGTTTTGTAAGAAAAAATTGGATGAGTATTATGTAATGTGAATCTGTGTTGTTTTACTGGTCGACAAGTTAAAAAAAAAAATTATAGAAAACTAAAATCTGTAAATAATTTTATACTAAAGTTGTATAAAAAGCTTATTACTGGAACAAACCCAATAAAAAATATGAACAAACTTTAATTAAGATCAATGTTTTCATTGTTCAGTATGAACAAGGAAAAAATTTTAGTAAAGAGAAAAACAAGAAAAGGCAAAAGCAAGTGGTTACTTGTTTTACAAGGTATCCAGAGAGGAAAGACTTTGACAATTCATGTCCTAAAGAGGAAGTAACGAATATATAAGTCCTTCCTTCTCCTCTTCCCTTTACTCTTTAGTGAAGCAATCAACTAATCAAAAACAGTGTCATCCATTAAAATCCTCAGAGACAGATCCAAACACACAAGAAAGAAGTTAGCAATGGAGCTCGAACTTGGATTAAAGGTCACAAGAACGAGAGAAGATGTATCTTCCTCGGTTGATTTTCGCTTCTCAAAAGACCCATTTGGTCCTCTGGTGCTTTCTCAAGAAACAGATTCAAGGTTCATCATCATCATACATCTTAAAGGTCTCTAAACTAATGCTCTCTTTTTGTGTGCTTATCTTGGATAGTTAGGGTTAAATGATTTAGGGTTTAGTGTTAACTTGAAGATTTGAAATTGTAGGGTTTAAGAAGGAAGGTATTGAGATTGAGATAAATAAAGAGGGAGATAGGATTACTATTAGAGGAAGGAAACCTGTTGAAGAAATGGTTGTGATTGGTTGGATGGCATGGAGGAAAGAAGTGGAAATGAGAGAGTTTAAGAAAGTTTTTATGGTTCCAGATGTTGTTGATTTAGACAAGATTAAGGCTAGGTTTGATGATGATGATGCTACGCTTACAATCACAATGCCTAAAAGAGTAAAAGGAATCTCTGGATTTAACCTTGAGCAAGAGGAGGAGGAAGAGAGTGGAGTTGAGAACAGAGAAGCTGAAGAGGATAATGAAGAAAGAGATGAGTCTGATGAACACTATGAGGCTCAGAAAGAAGAAGAGTTTGGGGAGATGATGGCAGATAAAGAAAGAGAGAGTCAAGTTTTTGAAGGTGAAGAAGAGGGTTTCAGTGAAGGTGTGGATGAAGATGAACCTCAAGTTGAGAATAAAGACTTCGAAAATATTCAAGAGATTGATGATGAACAACACAAGGTTTTGGGATTTGCTGAAGAAGAGACCGTTGGTCAACAAGAGTTGGCTGATTCAGACATAGAGAGTGAGGACAGTGGTTTAAAAAAGCTTCCAGACATTAAAGAACAAGAAGATAAAAACCAAGAAGTAATGGAGCAGAGATTTTCAGAAGAGACTAAAAGTGATGACAATGGATATGGAGCAGTGGAAGAGACTGGAGAACAAGAATCTTATGAGGACAGTGGCTCAAACACAAAGAGTGAAGATAGTGGCTTAACAAAGCTTCCAGACATTATAGAACAAGAAGAAGGCCAGGAAGTAACCGAGCAAAAAGTTTCAGAAGAGACTAAAAGTGATGATATTGGATCTGAAGCAGTTGAAGAACAAGGATCTCATGGGGACAGTGGCTTAGAAAAGCTTCCAGGCATGATAGAACAAGAAGATAACCAAGAAGTAATGGATCAAAAAGTTTCAGAAGAGACTAAAAGTGATGACACTGGATCTGGAGCAGTTGAAGAGATTGAAGAACAAGAATCTCATGAGGACAGTGGCTTAGAAAAGCTTCCAGACATTATAGAACAAAAAGATAACCAGGATGTAATGGAACATGAAGTTTCAGAAGAGAGTAAAAGTGATGATATTGGATCTGGAGAAGTTGAAGAAAAAGAATCTGATGAGATAGGTAGAACAAATAAGAGTAGAGAAATGGAAAAGAAAAAGACTGATGGTACTGATGGTGGCTTGAGGAAGGCTCAAGGGATTGAAGAACCAGAAAGAGACAACAAAGAAAGCAAGATTCAAGACATGGTTGAAGAAGAAACAGGTGGTCAAGAGAAGATAAAGCCTCCAGACATTATACAACAAGAAAAAAAACAAGACGTGATGGAGAAGAAAGATTCACAAGAAGAGACTAGAAGTGATGGTTTCCGATCTAGAGGAGCACTTGAAGAGTTTGAAAAACAAGAACCTTGTGAGCAGATAGATGGAACAAGTAAAAGTAGAGCAAAGGCTGATGATGATGGCTTGAGCAATGTCCAAGGGACTGAAGAGCCAGAGAGATGCAATGAAGTAAGAAAGATCCAAGAAATTGTGAAAGGGGAAACAAGTGATCAGGAGAAGATAAAAAATGTAAATATGGAGACGAAAATTAAGGATCCAAAAGAAGATGTTGATGAGGAGATGGGTGAAGGATTCACACCAGTAGCTGCAGATGATAATACTGCAGAAATTGAGACCAAAGCTGAATCTATAAAACAAGAAGCAGATAAGGTAGACAAGAAACATGAATTAGTTGAGAAGAACGAAGAGCAAGAGGAAAATACTAAAGTGATAAAAGAAAGTGAAGACAGAAGAAGCTTAACAAAGTTTGAGGAGAATGAGGAACAACGTTCTAAGAGGCCAAAGCGTCAAGACAAGCAAGAAAATGTCAAAGAGTTGGTGAAAGAGAAAGCTCCAGAGGAGGCAGTGACAAGTATAGAGAAGGATGTTGTGAAACCAGTTCAGGAGACTGAAGCTTCAGAGGTGGATACTGTAGTTAAAACAGACGATGAAGGAAAAGAGAATAAGAAGAAGAGTGTGAAGATGGAGAGTGCGCCAAAAATTGCAGAAACTGAGACAAAACCTGAAGATATTGAATCTGAGAAACTAGGAGGAGATGAGGCAGACAAGAAACATAAACTAGTAGAGAAGAAGGAAGAGGAAGAAGCTAATGTGAGAGCAGAAGGTGAAGACAGAAGCTTACTAAAGTTTCACGAGGATGAAGAGCAACAAGAAATTATCAAAGAACTGGTGGAAGAGAAAACTCTAGAGAGAGATATGGCGAAACCAGTTCAAGAGATTGAAGTACCAGAGGTAGGTACGTTAGGGGAGATAAGTGATGGAGGAATACAAGGAAAGGAGAAGAAGAAAAGTGTAGCAGACACTGTTGAAACTGAGACAAAACCTGAGGATTTTGAGTCTGATAAACTAGAAGCAGATGAGGTTGACAAGATACACAAACTTGTTGAAAAGAAACAGAAGGAAGATGCAAAAAATGATGAGGTTGGAACACAAAGTAAAGGCATTAGCTCAATAAAGCCTCAGGGAGTTGGAGGACATGAATCTCAGGGACAAAAGCAACACGGAAAAGACGAAAAGATCAAAGAATTGGTGGAAGATGAAGCTGCAGAGGCAGGGACAACTATAGAGAATGATACTCCTAAACCAGTTCAGGAGGAAACAAATGATGATGTGTCAAGAAAAACCAATGATGAAGAGAAGAAGAAGAAGAAGAAGAAGAAGAAGAAGAAGAAGAAGAAGAAGAAGAAGAAGAAGAAGAAGAAGAAGAAGAAGAAGAAGAAGAAGAAGAAGAAGAAGAAGAAGAAGAAGAAGAAGAAGAAGAAGAAGAAGAAGAAGAAGAAGAAGAAGAAGAAGAAGAAGAAGAAGAAGAAGAAGAAGAATTTCCGAAAAATAGAAAAGTCAAGGAGGAAGAAAAAGTTTCTGAGAAGAAAACAGAACTTAGTGATGATGATAACTCAAGAACAGATGCCAAAGAAGGGGTTGATGCAGAAATGGGCAAAGGATTTGAACAAAGCATTGCAGAAACTGAGACAAAACATGGAGATTTTGAATCTGAGAAACTAGGAGAAGATAAGGTAGAGAAGATACATAAACAGGTAGAGAAGAAAGAAGAGGAAGCTGTTGATATGAGAGCAAAAGATGAAGATAGAAGCTTAGTAAAGCTTCAAGAGGATGAAGAACCACATTCTGAGAAAAGAAAAGGAAAAGAGAAACAAGAAAGTATCAAAGAAATGGTGGACGAGAAAGCTCCAGAGGAAGATACAAATGTAGCTAACGATGTTCATCAAGAGATTGAACAAGAGGTTAGTACGTCAGGGGAAATAGGTGTTGAAGCAAAGGAGAAGAAGAAAAGTGAAAGTCTGGATGCCAAAGAAGAGGTTGGTGTGAAATTGGGCGTACCAAACACTGCAGAAACTGAGACAAAGCCTGAGGAGTTTGTGTCTGATCAACTAAAAGCAGATGAGTTAGACAACAAGATACATGAACTTGTTGAGAAGGAAGAGGGGACAAATGCTAAGGTTGGAACACAAAGTGAAGACATGAGCTTAATAAAGCCTCAGAAAGTAAGAGAAGAACAATCTCAGGGACAAAAGCAACACAAAAAGATCAAAGAATTGGTGGAAGAGAAAACTCCAGAGGAAGAGAAAAATAAAGAAAATGATACTTTGAAACCAGCTCGGGAGAGATGTGAGGAGGGAAAACAAAAGATCCCAAAACTCTTCCAGGAGGAAACAAAGAAGAAGCAGTCAGAGGAGTACAAAGAGAAAATGGTAGAGACAGTGAAAAAGATTGATGATGCTGGCTCAAGAAAAGTTCAAGAAATGATTAGACAACAAGACTTGGATGAACCAGAGAGATGTGAGAAAGAAATTGCAGAGAAGAAAACAGAGTTTGATGATGATGATCATCATCATCAAATTTCAAGAAGAATTGGAGATACTGAAGAAAGAGCTTCAGATTCCAAAGAAGAAGCTGATTCAGAAATGGACAAAGGATTGAAACCAAACACTGCAGAAACTGAGAAAAAACCTGAGGAGCTTGAATCAGATGAGATACATGAACTGGTTGAGAAGAAAGAAGAAGAAGAGGACAATGCTAAGGTGAGAGGACAACGTGAAGACAGTAGTAACTTGAGTAAAAAGCTTCATGAGACTAAAGAACAACAGTTTCATCAGGCACAGAAGCGAGATAACAAACAAGACAAGATCAAAGAGTTAGTGGAAGAGAAAACTCCAATCATTTCAGAAACTGAGAAAAAAGCTGAGGAGCTTGAATCTGATACACATGAACTGTTTGAGAAGAAGAAGAAAGAGGAAAATGATAAGGTAAGAAGAGAAGGAGAAGACACTAACTTAAAGAGGCTCCAAGAAGAAAAGTCTCAGGGACCAAATCGTCAAAACAAGCAAGAAAAGACCAGGGACTTGGTGGAAGAGAAACCAGGTCAAGAGACTGAAAGACCTGATCATGTGAGCACGTTAGAGACATGTGAGGACAACAAAGTGTTTGCAGAAACAGAAACAAAGGATCAAGAGTCTTATAGACCCAAAATACTAGAAGGAGGAGAAGACACGGTCCAAGAACTAGCTGAAGACAAGATGGACTTTATAACCGAAGAAGAAATAGCAGAGAAGAAAACAGAACTTGGTCATGACGATGCAAGGAAGGGACAAGAAGAAAAAGTAAGTGATGGCGCCAAAGCAAAAGCTGATAATGATAAGTCAAGAAAAGCTCAAGAGACTGACGAAAGACAGCCACAAGAAGAAGATAAACGTGGAATTCAACCCCTGAAACTTATAGAGGGAGAAACAAGTGGTCATGGAGAAGCTGAAGATGAGAAGAAAACAACAGAAGCTCAAGAGAATGAAAGTAGAGACTCAGATGTGTCTGGAAAATATGGTAAAGAAGATGACGTGTTTGAACCAAAAAGGGACCATGTTAGCACAGATTCGGAAGTAGAAGAAGCTAGGCGTGGTGGTGGTGGTCTAATTAAAGTAAAGGAGTTGCATGATCCGAATATACACAAGGAACGTGACAAGACAAATGGCACAGAGGTACCAAGTGGTCATGAGAAAAGTGTTGAGTCTATGGCAATAGATAAGTCAAGAAAAGTTCAAGAGATTGATGAACAACAACCACATGAAGAAGATAAACGTGGAAATCAATTTCAGAGACTTGTAGGAGGAGAAACAAGTGGTCAAGGAGAAGTTGAAGATGTGGAGAGTGATGAGAAGAAAACAAGGGAGGTAGACAAAAGAGTCAGAGAAGCTCAAGAGATTGAAAGAACGGACTCAGATGATGTATCTGGAAAATATGGTAAAGGAGAGACGTTCCAAGAGCTACAGGAAGAAGATGATATACCAGAAAGAGGGACTGATGTGATGGAACAAGAAGTGGTTAATCTGAACAATCAAATAGAGCAAGAAAATGTAGAGAAGAGTCAAGAACTGGAGGGTGAGAACATAAATAATTGCAAAGAAGAAGAAGAATCAGAGACCAGAACTGATGATGTCATAAGAAAGGTTCAAGGTACTAAAGAACAGGAGTTGTGTGAACCGGAAAGGGACCATGTTAGCAAGATTAAAGAAGTGATGGAAGAGAAAACAGCAGAGGGGGAGGTAGAATCTGAACCTGGTGGCTTAAGTGAAGTACAAGGTAGTGAAGAAGAGGAGTCACATGAACCTAATATACACAAGGAACGCTACAAGACCAGAATAACTGGGACAGAGGAACCAAGTGGTCAAGAGAAAGAGGAAGAGGTTAAGGAGAAAGTTGTAGAATTTATGACAGTAACAGAGAAGGAAAGCTCCCCAAATGCTCAAGAGATTAAGGACCAACGACCTGACAAAGAGAGGCATGAGAAACAATACAATATTCAAGACCTGGTGGAAGCTGGACACAATGAAACTGAGGAAGATACCTCAAAAAAGGTAGAACAACAGGAGTCTGGTGGTTTAAAGAGATCTGTAGTGCAAGACAAGAAGCAAGAAACCGAGGAAAAAAAGATAGATAGAGCAATGGAGGAGAAGGAGATTCTGGAGATGAGGAAAAAAACTGAAGATGTTGGCTTAAGAAAAGACCAAGATGGTGAAGATCCAGGTTTGAGTAAACCATATATGAGACAAGAAGAAGACAAGGTCCATGAACCAGTGAAAATGGGGACAAGTGATTACAAAGAAAAAAACAAGAATGATATTTCAAGAAGCCAGGAGCCTGGAAAACCAGATTTAGATGAACTTGACAGACAAGGTGAGCAAACAAAGATTCCCCAAGGAGAAGACATGATCCAGGAACCAGTGGAACTGAGAACACATGATTACAGTGAGAAGGTAGAACAACAGGAGTCTGGTGGTTTAAAGAGATCTGTAGTGGAAGACAAGAAGCGAGAAACCGAGGAAAAAGAGATAAATAGAGCAATGATGGAGAAGGAGATTGTGGAGAGGAGGAAAAAAACTGAGGATGTTAGCTTGAGAAAAGACCAAGATGATGGAGATACATATATGAGTAAACCTTATAAGAGACAAGAAGAAGACAAGACCCAAGAACCAGTGGAAATGGGAACAAGTAATTACAGAGAAAAAACCAAGAATGATATTTCAAGAAGTCAAGAGCCTGGAAAACCAAATTTAGATGAACTTGAGAGACACGGTAAGCAAACAAATATTCCCAAAGGAGAAGGAAAGATCCAGGAACCAGTGGAAATGAGAACACATGGTTACATCGAGAAAGACAAGAAACAAGATAGGGATGTGGAAGAAGAAGAAGAAGAAGTGGAGTACATGGCTGAGAAAGAGGGGAACGTGGAAGATAACAGTTCAGACAAGTTTCATGAGATTGAAGAACAAAAGTCACCTGAAGATTGGACACATGAGACACCGGAGAAGAGAAAAGATTTTTGTAAAGAGGAAGAAATTGATCCTAAAGAATCAGTGGAACAGGAGAAAACTAGAGCACTGGAGGAGAAGGAGATTGCGGAGGAGAGGACAAAAACTAGAGATGGTAACTTGAGGAAAGTTCAAGATGATGAGGATCCAGAGTTGAGCAAACCTTACAAGAGTCAAGAAGAAGACAAGGTCCATGAATCAATGGAAAAGAGAACAAGTGATTACAGAGAAGAAGTCAAGAAACAAGATGGGGATAATACTTTAAGGAGCAAAGAGGAAGCAACAGGTCCTGAAGCAAAACGCGCTGCTGAAGCAGGCCGTGAAGACGATAAAGAAGAACAAGAGGAAGAAAATGTTATCGCCAAGACAGAACTGAAAGCTGAGGAAGATACTTCTGAAAAGGCTCAAGAGGCTGAAAAACAGAAGTCTGATGACTCACAGAGATCTTTGGCACAAGACAAGATGAAAGAAACAGAAGAAAAAGAAGAAACTAGAGCAAAGGAAAAGAATGAGACTGTGGAGAGAAGGACAAAAACTGAAGATGGTAACTTAAGAGAAGTTGAAGATGGAAAAAAAGCAGAATCTAGTAAACCTTATAATGAGGACAAGATCAAGGAACTAGTGAAAATGGTCAAGGAACAAGAAGGAGATGATATCTTAAGAAGCCAAGAAACTGAGAAACTGGATTTAGTTGAAGAAGAAGAAGAAACTGTCCTCAGAGATGAACACACAGGAGAGAAAGGAGAACCTGAAGAAGAAGTTGCACAGACCAAGACAAAAGTTGAGGATAAGATCAACAAAGAGGTAGAAGAGAACCAAAAAGAAGAAAAAGAAGAAGAATATTCCTTAGATGATCCTATGACAAAGACTCGAGAAAGTGAAAAAGAAGAATCAGAGATTCACGAGAAGCTAGACATAGTCCAAGAGGAAACAAGAGATCAAGAAGAAACTGCAACTGTAGAGGGAAATTACAGTGAAGATAGTTCAAGAATATTGCAAACTATAGAAGAACAAAGAAATGATCCTAGACTGGAAGAAAGAATCGCCGAGAAAGAGACAAAAGAGAAAGAAGCATTTGATCTCAAACACACCGGTGGAAAAGGAGACAATCACCATAAAGAAGAAGAAAAGTTTATTCCCAAAGTGAAAGCTGAGGAAGATATCTCAGAACAGGAGTTTGATGAGTTTCAGAGATCTTTGGTACAAGACAAGAGGCAAGAAACAGAAGAAGAAAAAGGAAAGGCTAGAACAATGGAGGAGATTGAGACTGTGGAGGGAAGTACAAAAACTGAAGATGGTGGCTTGAGAAAGGTTCAAGAAGGTGAAGATAGAGAGTTGAGTAGAGATAAGAGACAAAATATTGAAGAAACTGAAAAAGAAGAATCAGAGGAAGAATCAAATGAGAATAAAGATCCAGAGCCGGGAGGAAACATTGAAGAAATAGACGCAAGTAATCATGAGTTAAATCTGGAGACTGACGAGAATAGCCTTATAAAAGACCAAGAGTGTTTAGAAAAGGAGACATCAAAAAGACGACCAGTGGGGCAAGAAAACATCCAACAACTTATGGGTGTGGAGAAACGAGAAGACGATGAAAAATCAGAGGCAGAAACAAAAACCAACGCTG
The DNA here is from genome assembly GCA_014822095.1 of Diplotaxis tenuifolia. Taxonomy (NCBI): domain Eukaryota; kingdom Viridiplantae; phylum Streptophyta; class Magnoliopsida; order Brassicales; family Brassicaceae; genus Diplotaxis; species Diplotaxis tenuifolia. The sequence continues at coordinate 3,283 of JABAYD010029178.1, read as the reverse complement.
GTAAACCAAGAAAGCTTGAAATGCAAGAGAATGAGGAACTGAAGAAGATCCAAAAACCTATGGAAGAGAAAGAAAAAGGTATGGAAGACAAGATTCTAGAACCGAACATGGAAGGAACAAAGGATCAAAGAGAGGAGGATAGAGAAGATGAAGAGATGAAAAGAGAATCTGAGGATGTTAGCACAAGAAAGGTTCAGAAGATTAAAGAAGAAGAAACAGATGGTTTAGAGAAACACATGGAACTAAGTGAGATCCAAGAAGGAGGATATAAGGCAGTGCTGAAGAAGACAAAGTCTGTGGAAGATTCAAGCCAGTCTAAAGATGTTGCAGAAAAGAGATCAGATCAGACAGGAGAGCAGAACGAGAAGGCGCAGAGAATTACTCAAGTGGATTCAATGGCTAATGATGGTAGCTCAAATAAGAATGAGACAGAAAGATTGAAAGGGCAAAAGCAAAAGGAAGATCATCAAGAATTGGTGGAAATGGAAACAAGTGATCAGAGGAAAGAAGAAAGGGAAGAGAAGATAGTTGGTGAAGCAGTGACAAGAGATGAATGTGATAGCTCAAGGAAGAATCAAGAACATGAAGAAGAATCAGATAAACTAGAAGAGATGAGTGGATCAGTTGCAAAAGAGGAAACAAGCAATGATAAAGAGGAAAACAGAGGAAACAGAGCAGGTGAAGAGACAACAATCAAGGATGATAAGAAGCAGTTAGTTTTGGAGAAGGGCACAAGTGGTGAACCAAAAGAGAATAGGAATCAAGAGACTAAGAGTAGAGATGAAAGCTCAAGAGAAAATGAAAAACAAGAGTCTCATGAGCAAAAGAGACACTATGAGGAACAAGAAAAGGGGAGTGAACTAGTGAAACAAAGATCAACAGATAACCTTAAAGATGAAGAAACAAAAATCAAGGACAAAGAATCAAGCAAGACTTCTCAGCAGCTCATAGAGACAGGAACAGGTGAAGAAGAGAGACGTAAAGAACAAGGAAGGATCAAAGAATTGGAGGAAGACACAACACATTCTTGCCGAGAAACTGAATGTGAAGATGGTAGCTCGAAAAAGATAGACAAAGAAGAATCAACAGAGCCAGGAAGATATGAAAAAAGAGACAAGATCCAGCCAGTGGATAGTGAAACAAGTGAAGACGACTCAGAAGAAGAATTAGAAGTTGAAGTTGAAGAATCAGAAGAAGATTGGGAAGCTGAAGTGATTCAAGAGATGGATTCAGATGAAGATAATGATAAACTTAGAAAAATAAGAAGATTCAAACTAGGGTTTAGGTTAGTTGGAGGATCAACATTGTTTATGTCACTTATAGTCATAGTTATTAGACTCATTCGTTCCAAGAGAAAGATAAGATGTTACAAGTTCTAACTTTTATAACCAGAGCACAATATTATCTTTTTTTATTATTCGAAGTTTCAGTTAAGATGGAATCAAGACCCCCACAAAACTCTTATTATAGTGAGACAGTACAGCTTCCTTAGAACACAAGAGGAACCAGCTTACAGAAACACCATGATACCAGATCATTGTGTGAGCATCAACAAATCCTTATCAAATGCAGTCTTTTAGATGAATAGTTCCGTAGGCTTCTAATGGGCTCAATATAAGGAACTCTCATTTATCGGCCCATTGTGTTGAGAACCATTTAATTTCATTTTTAGTCTGATTTATCGTCCCATACCATATAGTTCACATTCAGAAGTCCAAAACGACAGGATGGGTTGATACTTAATATGTTAAGACCATCATTAACCAAAAATCTCTTAACTCGGGTTTTTAGCTTTAGGTAAGAGACGGTTCTTAGATTTTAAAGAAACTTCGAGCCGTATCTTTTCTGAAAAGTGTAAAAAATGTTAAATCATGAGTTAATAACAGATCGAAGTTAATCATGTTTACTAATCATTTTTATTCTTTGTCCCAATTTTATTTTTATGATTTTTTCTTATTTGATCTTATTCGAGGAATATGTTAAAGATAAAGGAATATTCTTTTCATTATAATGGAAGACAAAATGAGACAACACGTATACGATACAAGAAGCCTTGAAATGGAAAGCATGCATGATCATGAACCGTCAAATCTTGAACCCACTACATGTTTGTCCCATTTCATACAGAATTCATGTTCCTATTATTTGGCTACAATTTACAAAGATAAAATATAGTAGAAACATTTCCAAAATCAGATGATAATGTTGAGGAAAGGGCTTCCACGGCTACTAATTAATATTGACAGATCCTGTATAAAGTATTTCTCAGCTTAAAGCAAAATATATTTTTTTGAAACTTTAAAACTTTAGCAATGTCATTGTTGGTTTTGACCAAAAAAACAAGCAATGTCATTGGTTGTACTGTATCAGTGTAAATGTACGTAGGCCAGTACGTATGCATGCATGTTTGCTGCGTGGTGTATGTGGGGTAACATATGGATACTGAATATTAGTCCTATAAAAATTAATAAAATTTATAGAATAAGCAGAGACTACATCAATTATTTTGAGGATGAAGCGAGTGGTGGTGTATGTAAAGTGTGGTGATGCGTGAGTGATGATGGTGAAGGATGGTGCTCTTCGTGTGGAAACCACACTCTTCCTCTCTTTCTTTATTATCAATCTCTTTCCACTATTTTATCTCACTATAATTTTCTTCTCAGTGCTTTCCAATCCACCAATCCAATTATTTTTCATTATATTTTACATTTAACGAAACCCTACTTACATATTATCTATTTGTTTTATTTTTGATAGAAACAATACCTGTTTGTTCTTTTTCAAAAAAAAAAAAAATACCTGTTTGTTAATAGACTTTCAAACGGATCTAATTGTTCATTGCGGTCTTCAGAGGATTTAAGAATCTGTTGTGAATACACATCTGATACGCACTTGATTATTAAATAGTTGGATTCTACTGTTTCATATTCTAATCGTTCCATGTATGTAATATGGGTTTTAATTAGTAAGGAGTAGTGCCGTACGTGGTGCTATTCTTTTCAATTATATGTATTACTTATTTAGTTACTATTATGAATTATCTATACATTTACCTAAATTTCTACTAGTTTATGTGTTATAATATATGAAATTCGTATTAAGTATTTCTTTTGCGCGAAAAAAAGTATTTATTTTGCATATATGGTTGAAATAAACAGAAACATAACAAAACAAAACAACCTTCAAAACATACAGATGGATTCTATTCAATCCGTTCAACTTTGATAACTTTTAGTCAAACACTACTAAAATCTACAATTATTGATAACTTTTGGTCAAACAT